>JASTWL010000669.1:0-98538 GCA_035220575.1 Temnothorax rugatulus | reverse complement strand
TGGGTTAACCATCAGACCTTTGACCTGACACCACTTTTGGACGATTTTTAAGGCATCGCTCATTCGATCCCTTAAGATGTTTAGAAAGGATCACTATAGCTACATCATCCGCATAGCCATAGGTCAGGAAGCCCTTCCTCTGTAGGTTCACTAGGAGGTCGTTGACGACAAGGCACCACAGCAGGGGGATAGAACCCCTCTTTGCGGGCATCCCTTACCTGGTTTGCCACTAATAATAGTGTCGTGTGCATGACCGTTAGGTTTCTCCCCGCCAGCTATTAGTGAAAAAACCTATAGGCCAAAAATGCGAGATGTGCCCTTTTGAAATTGCACATTCAATTATTATTGTAAAATAGTATGGCTTCCTCATGAAGAAAGCTTTATGAGCGAAATAAAACGATGAGGAAGCAATGTGCAAATTTTTAATTTGCACACTTTTTTATTGTGATAAGATTTACTGCGTTTATCGCATAATTTTTAGAATTTTAATGGAAATAATTTTAAATATGTATAAAATATGTATAGTCAAATATATCTAACTATTTATAGTTAGATATGTATATGCACTGCCGTGTCGGAAAGTTCCCGGATACTTGCTTTATTTAGCAGAATTGTACAGAATGTTTGTAAACATTGTTTTTTGTAATGTATTCGGGAATTATTATTTTTGTGCGCTTTTGCTCGTCATTTGCTATTCGTGGAAGAGATATACAACTGTTACATGGGCAATCAGTTGAGGTTCTGCTAAATATAGGGCAAGTGTCAGGGAACTTTCCGACGGCAGTGTATATTATGATGCCCCGGAAGTAATGATAGCCAGTTCCCGGGCGTCTTCAATCGGCGCGACGATGGACACCCGTGGAGTTTTAGACGGTAGGCTACGGGCCGCGATCCTTGGGGCGTGCGGGTGGGGGGCCTAGGCCCTCTTCGCCGCTTCCCCCGTAATTGGACGCAACACCCGTAGAATCCGGCACTCCCCTCGTCTCTCTCCCCGGAGGGCGAGGAGTCTTCCCCCTCCTACATCAGAGGGGGCTGCTGGGCCACATACCGGGCCTCGGCCCGGAACCCAGCAGTTGAAGATTTCTCCACGTTAAAAAAAAAAAAAAAAAAGTGTATATTATGATAAAATTATCGCATTTGTGCAAATTGAAAGTCTGAAATGTTTGAATCGTGTGATGTTTGCTTTTAATACATCTGCTATATACAATGTGTAAAATATTAAATATTCTGGATTTTACATATTATATATTGTGTAACGTAGTAATAAAAATTGCGATGATTATCTTTACGTGCGCATTATACTTTCAAACTATAACGCATCTCACGATGCTTGATATATTTCGTCGTAACTGAAAAAATAAAAGTGTAGTTCTCTACTTTATGTTCTCGATATACTTTATCGCCAATGTATAGATACAAGTTTCTCTATAAATAAGTTAGACCACGAAATCAAGTATGTCAGTCGCGAAATAGTCAGTAGCGAGACATAATACATTTTATTTTACATTACTACGAGAAAGCGAACATGAAAGCTGTAATTTTATTATTCGCTTTAATTGCGATCTTGGTCGCAGTTAATATTCCGGCTATTAATGGAGAACCTTGGGCTAAAGCTGAATCTGGGCTAAAGCTGAACATGGGTCTGGTACGATTTTATTATTTCTTTTTTAATATTATTCTAAATAATAATAAAATAAGATGATATATAATTCGCGTATATGTAGAAATATACCTATCGCATATGAATTTATTTGATTGCTTATTTAATCATTTTTAACCAGTTACATTTTTACCTGTCAGTCGTATATTTTCCACAGAAATAAGCAAGCAAATTTTTATACGGAATACGAAATTCTTTATGTATATATTAGTTTATGATTTGTTATTTATTATTAGTGACAGTACAAAGGACCCCGCACTTTTTCTACGTTAAATAGTGTAGGAATATGATGATCGTAAAAGAAGATACCCAATGTTTGTAGGATATAAAACAGTATAATGTTTAATATGGGATGAGAATAACACAGAATATGAGAAATACAAACGGAACCGTGATTAACACTCTCGCTCAATCTACGCTGATGAGGCTGAGCCTCGTACAAACTCGAAACTACGCACGACTCGAAACGCTACTGCTCGACTTCTCGACTCAAAGGCTGCTCTGTTACTGCTGCCCGGGCAACGAATGCCCTCGCTCGCTTGCTTCCGAAAAGACAAAACGACTCTCTATAAAAAGCGACTCTGTTGTCAAAAGACGATCGACTCTCTAATAGATTCTTCGCATGGCAACACGGCATCGCGACACGCGCGCAGCTCGCGACACGCACACACACGTCTTCGCTTACACAACTCGTAACTACGCACACTTCTTGACAACACACATACTCGACAACGCATATCTCTATACATTTCAATACTACAATAGGTTTCGACCGATTTTCTTCAAATTCCGTATACAATTAGACGTATTATTAGATAGATCAACCACAAAAGGATTTTAAAAAATCACTTTCCGAGTGTTGAAGCAATGTACCTGATAATGATGCAGAGTCCGATATTTTGAGATTTGGATTAAAATCATTTTCTTGTAAAAAAAGAGATGATGATAAGAGTTTATTGTACGTCTCTTAAGTTTTATATGAACTTTAATACAGCAATACTTTTCGAATATGATTTTGGTCAAATAGAGTATTGAAAAATCTTTCAAAATCGAGAATATATATAAATCTTATCGTTACATATCTTTCTTTTTTTACAAGAATAATTCCAATGCAAATTTCAAAATATGTAAATACAGACTCTCATCATATCAGGTATATCTTCAACTCGAAAAAGTGATTTTTTTTGAAAAATTTATTTTGTGGTAATCTACCTGTAATATCCATCTAAATGTAACGGAATTTAAATCGATCGGGATATTTACGTAAAAGTGCGGGATCTTTACAACAAAATTAAATTTACTTGTAAAGGCGTGGATTATTTATTCTTATACGTAAATATAATATTAAATGTTGGTAAATATACGATCAGGGAAACTCCGATGATCTCGACTTTGACATATTGTCAAGAAATCTGAATAACTGCCTTATAAATCGTCGCTCATGCTTATTTAAAAGTTTTAATAAAAAGTTGAAAGGATAGCAGGTATTTTGAGTATTAAAGGTACAAACGACTAATGTATGTGAAATAGTACATTTGAACAGGAAAGTTATCTTTAAAGTGAATCGTTAATATATGAACATCTTTTTAAAGCGAGAATAGTTAGCATAAAGGGTGAAGATAAAACGTCTCTAATATACGTAAATATAATATTTAAAATGTTGGTAAATATACCGATCAGGACCCACCTCCGATGATCTCGACTTTGTGACATATATCGTGAACATGACCCTGAATAACTTTTCCTTATAACTTAATCGTCGCTCATTGCTTATTTAAAAGTTATTAATAAAAAGTTTGAAAGGTATAGCAGTTATTTTGAGTATTGAAAGGTACAAACGACTAATGTATGTGAAAATAGTACATGTATGAACAAAGGAAAGTTATCTTAAAATAGTGAATCGTTAATATATTGAACAGTCTTTTGTTTAAAGCAGAGAATAGTTAGCATAGAAAAGGGTAAAAATGAAGATAAGGGGAGACGTCTCTAATGATCTTGACCTTGACATATGTTGTCAAGAACATGACCCTGAGTAATTTTTCCTATAACTTAATCGTCGGTTATTGTAGCCCTCCCCCGCAAGCAGGGGTGGGTGGGGGTGGACGTTGGTTCGTGTGAAAAGTTGAAAACCTCAACCGTACAATAATAAACCTCGTTTCGCCTTATAACCAGGGCTGGGAGGAGGGAGTGAATCTCGCTTTGCGTGGAAAGTACAATGCTGTCTAGAGCAAAACAAGGTCCATCCTACCTCCACCCCACCCCTGCTTACAGGGCGAAACAAGGTTTAACAGTGTACGGTTAGGATTTCAACTTTTCACGCGAAGTGAGGTCCACCCCCACCCACCCCTACCTGCGAGAGAGGAGCGGCAGCCCCTCTTCCGCCTACATGTGTACTGTCTATACACATATATTAGCAAATTACTTTCCTTAGTATCGATACAAACTGTTATACAGTGTGTCTGAGACCACCCGTCACTCTTTTTCTTTCAAAAACTAAGCATTTTAGAGAAAAACGTTTTAGACAAAATTGTATGGTTTTGAGGAGAACATAAGATGGTGTCATTGATTTGATCTTGGGTGGCATCGTTAAGGTCAGGTCAAAGACACCTTCAGTTTCTTAAATGGAACTTTTTTTTATTGCATATTCTTATAGCTTATGTCAAGCTTTCCAAAACACTATAATTAAGTATTTTTTTATTAAGTACTTTTCGAGTTATAAGGCTTGAAAGTTACAGTATTGTGATATAATATTTGTTCAGTATTTATAACTCAAATTCTTTACTTTTTA
The DNA here is from genome assembly GCA_035220575.1 of Temnothorax rugatulus. Taxonomy (NCBI): domain Eukaryota; kingdom Metazoa; phylum Arthropoda; class Insecta; order Hymenoptera; family Formicidae; genus Temnothorax; species Temnothorax rugatulus. Next base: position 94,090 of record JASTWL010000669.1, on the reverse strand, counting down.
TGACCGCCCTTTCCTTCCGATTCTTCTCCCCGCTTTTTGCAACTTCCCATATGTAACCTCTCGGCAGACTTTCCTTTATCCTTTTCCATCCCTTTCCATCCACCCACGTTTCACATAACACAATTACATCCCATTCTCCAGAACCTTCCAGAACTCTTATCTTTATTTGTTAACCTCGCCACTTCCAAAAAGCCACCTATATATTCGCCTTCCCTCCTCTCTCTCTCCTCTCTTCATCCTCCTCCCTCCTATCCGAACCTACTCTCTAATTCCTCCCTCTTATCCTTCTCTTCCTCTACTTTCTTTCACCCTACCCGTTCCCTCTCTCTCTTCTACTCCCCCTGCTTTTGTCCTTCAGCTCTCACGCTCTCCTTTTCCTTTCCCTTGTCCTGCCTCTCAACACCTCCCTCTACTATCCCTAAGCACATCTCTTACCTCATCCCACACCACCATCCCCCTCTATCCATACCTTTCCTGCCCTATCCGTACCCTTTTACCCTCCTCTTACCTTCCATGCAATTTGATTTACCCTCTATTTTATTCTTCTTTCTTCCCACATCAAATCTTCCTCTATCCAAGTACTTTCGTCTTTCAATTTCCATTTATTTCTCATTATTCTTGACTTCTCTTCCTCACTTCCTACTTTTACTACAGCCATACCTCCCTTCTCTTTCCTTTCCGCGTCTATCTTTCTAATTTCCTCTATCTTAACCTTCACTCCTATCTTTTTCATCACCTCCTCTACTCCCCCTTTTTCCTCCCGCATCCTCTTTTAATCCTTTTATGTTTCTCTTCCTTTCGCCCCTCTCCTTCACTTCACACCTCGTTTCCAGCCTTTCCACTTTCTCCTTTCAATCAGACTCCCCCTCCCCTCCTCCCCTCCTCCCTCCCCCGCCTCCTTCTGCCCCTTTTCCTCCAGCACGACCTCCTTTCTTTAACTCCACTTGCATCCCCTCCAATTTTCGCTCCAAATCTTCTATCCTATTCTTAAATTCCTCTCTCTTCCTACTCCATTTTTCCTCTCTCGCCCTTAACTCGTTCCTTATCTTCTCTACTTCTTCAACTATTGCCTCCCTTTGCCCCTTCGCCACCTCTCTGAATTCCTCTCTCAATCCCCTTAACCCCTTCCTCTCTTAATTCTCTCAACAGCCCTTTCGTGTCCATATCTTCTTTCCCTGGTGGCGTTCTCACTAGCTTCCTGCTTTTCTTAAAAAAGTCCTCGCTCCCTTTCCCATTTGCTCCTTCTTCTTTCTCTACTGTATCCCTTTTCCTCTTGAAAAGCTCGTCTATATTCCCCGTACTACCGCGTCTTTCTCTCCCTAAATTTATCCGCGAATTGTGCCATCTCCTATCTTCATACTCTATGACCGTCTCACGCTAGTCCCGAACTCCCCAGTATTCCCTAGCACTTTATCCCTAGCGCTCTATACTCTTCCCCCTCTACGCCTGTCTCTCTAACCTCAACCTTCTTGTTTCTCTTCTGCCTCCACGGCTCTCTCTCTGATCCCCCCCCGCGCTTCCTCCACTCTCACACCTTCCTCTCACTCTCTGTCCTCTCCCCTCGCTCGCCACACACACTCTCTCTCTCACACTACCTCTCACACTCGTACTCCGCCTTTCACTCACAAAATCTGTCGTCTCACACCTAACCAACCGGAAACGGAAGTCCCACGATGCTTAATATATTTATGATATTTTTATTTCTTTAAATATTTTTAAATCTTCTGTTATATTTTTTAACTTATGCATGATAATTTAACGAAACATGAAGGAAAGAAATCTAAATTTGTTTTAATGTAATATAAAAATTATTTAACGACATTTTTACACGACAATAACACCGTTACCACGGTTACATCATTTAAAGTTTAAGCATTATCGTTATATTGTACGTTTATTAAGGAAAATATATTGTGTATTTCAGGAAAAATTAACAAGTTGGGGTCACAGATCTGACGTTCAAGTTGAAAAAAACTTGGGAAATGATACGGAAATCTTGAGAGTATTAATTTCGTTAATATTTGATACATTATCGACAGACTTGAAGTAATTTATTTAAATGTTTGTGAATGTTTGTGAATTAAATAAACGCAGCAGCAGATTAAATTAATCTTAATTATTTATGTCAAATTATTTAATAAGTAGGTTTTGAGCCCGCGCGAAGTGGGGTCCTTTTTTTTAAGTCTAGATCACTTCCCTAAACCCTCTTTGTTCTTACTTTTTTCTTTGCAGACAATTTTTTTCCACTTTAAGTTAATTTTTCTCTCTTAAATTTATGTATATATAGAGATATATAGGGAAGACCGGGGCTAAAACATCTACGGGGTAAATCCGTCAAATCAAATATCTTGGAATATGTATATTGTGCGAACTCGCTATTAACATTGTAAACGCTGCTTATGGTACCCATGTGACCAACGGAGTTTCGGCAGGTTACCTGCCGTGTTATGATTTTTACGAGGGCAAACGTGTTTTCGGAAGGTAAAAGTGAAATTTTCTGCGCGTGGATATTTTGTAATATCTGCAATAATATTTGCTCTCCAAATCTCGAGGTACGTGATTATAAAGAGTAATGCATGCTGAACACGAATCCAGTGTAGTTTTTTCATTATCGTTGATGTCTAATATTTCGTGGGCGATGAAACCTGTGTTTGGGGCTAACCCGTCAGTAAGCACCCAGGGCTAGTCCGGCAGTCTCGTCACTGTAGCGCGCCAGGCGCACGACTTCAGCGATTTCAGGTTAGGTTTCCCTCGAGCGTGATTCTGTCTTCCCTTGCACGTGCGTCAGTTTGTATAGGAGGGAAATGGTACGCACGTATCGTCGCAAAACGACTCTCGTCGACAAGGAGCACTCAAGAAGGCAGTTCTTGCGGGGAGAAAAGATAAAATGAGCGCTTACGTAGCCGCAAAACAATTCGATGTCCGGAGAACCACGTCGAACGACTGGTTGAAGAAGAACAACGATGAGATAGAAAACTTGGATGACGTGGTCGTACTACATAAAAGACACTTCTCGGTGAGTACTTAACGATTATTAATTTTTAAAAGCATGCACTCTACTCAGCAAAGTTTATATTCATGCAACGTCTTAATTTCAAATGTAGGGCTATGGACTCTGAAACTGAAAAGACTTTGGTGGAATACTTAGTACATTGCAATGATATGTACTTTGGGCTATCTGCGAAGGAAAACCGTGGTTTAGCCTTTGATTTAGCCAAAAAATTGAATCTGAAGGTACCAGCATCGTGGGAAGCCGCTCGCATGGCCGGTGAAGATTGGCTAAGCAGCTTTCTCAAACGACATCCAATATTATTCATACGCAAACCAGAAGCGACAAGTTTAGCACGTGCCACCAGTTTCAATCGAACAAATGTAGAAAGGTTCTTTGCGGTGCTAAGATCTGTGATGGATAAACATCATTTCAGGTGTGTTAACTGATAAATAAATGTTGCCAGTTTTGGTCGAAAATAACGTTTCTCATCATTTCCAGGCTCACTGCATATGGAATATGGATGAGACGGGAATTACAACCGTTCAGACACCGAATAGAGTCATCGGACGTCGAGGAAAACAAGTCGGGCGAGTGACTTCTGCGGAAAGAGGAACCTTCGTAAAGGACGAAAACGAAGAAAGACCGCCGTTCTTACTGACTCGCCTGAAATGGTGGAATTGGCGGCTGAGCAGGTGGAGTCCATGCGGAAAAAAAAGAAAAACCTGCTACGAGAAAGACGTCAAAATCTACACCTGCCACTACGCCGAGAAAGAGAGGCCGGCCCCAAAAAAATGCCACACAAACAGAACCGCAGCCTTCGACGAGCAGTGGGCGTAAATCAAGGAAGCAGCAGCGGTCGGATTCTGACGAAGACTTGGATAATACGTGCTGCGTGTGCTCAGAGAAGTTGACAATAAACAGAGCATATGGGAAACAGTGCATTGCGTGCGAGCGTAGGGCACACAACACATGCGCTTGTCAGGATCTGTATTCACGTGCCTAAATTGTTTTATGGAATAGGTAAAACAATTATTTTTTAATAATGTTTCGCATACAAATTTTAAATAAATTTTTATATTTTTCTCTTAAAAAACAATTATTAAAATGTATCCTATCATTTTTCAGGATTAGATGTACGTATATGTATTGAAAATGCAGTGTGACGGATTTACCCCGGGGGGGTGACGGTTCAACCCCGGCATTTTTGAGATTTCAATTTTTCCACCGTTGTCGTTTTTGCTCTATACCGGTTAAACAAAGCGACGTAGACAAAAATTTCCTATATAAATTTTGTAGCTAAAGGTTCACTCTTTACAGTGGTGTACCACATTTAACTAAAATTATTTATTTTGTTAAAAATCGGCACCAAAAAAAACTGACGGTTTAGTCCTGATCTCCCCGATTTATTTTTCCCGCGCATCGCTTGGATGTATCCTCCTCTGACCCGCCATTTTTGGCTCACTTTTATTTTTTCAATTATTTTTTCTAATTCTGTATCGCGTTGCATTTTGGCACTCAAGTCATGTAGTACAACCCTTTTATTTACTCTATTTTGATAAAAATTTATACATTTGTTTTTGATTTTAAAGAAGTTTCAGTTTTTCCACATCATAAATGCCTGTGTTTTCTAATTTCCGCAAATTTTGAGATATTGGACTTCTTTTTTTGTTTCTCGTTGGAAGAGGAAAATGCCTACCCATACAACACAAAATATTTTTAAAATATTTTTTAGGAAGATTAAAATAATTTACAAAAATATTTTTAGAATGTTTCTATGTCCGCCAGATCATGTCAGAAAAATATTTTCAAAAATATTTTTAAAAGATTGCAAATAAATATATTCAATAATATTTGTAAAATCTTTTAGAAATATTGCTTCGAAAAATAAAATATGTTTGACCCAATCAACAATAATTGTTTCACGTTTGAAAGATTTTTTTAATATTTGAAGAATATACATCTTTACATCTTACTTTGGAAAATATTTTGTATATTTATAGCATTGTAGAGTGGTGTTGGGTAAGCCTTGCGTTGTATTGTTGGCGAAGATATGTGTCGCGAATGTCATGATTTTGCTTCGCTGGAGGTCTGCTTATGATCCCAACTGAAATTTACTTGCGAGTTAGTCTTACCCTTATGCGCCGCCTAGGGGCGTCGTTGCGAACTAGCATAGAAAGATGTGCTACCATGCATCTTTCTTTAACTTTCTTAAATATTAAGAATATTTCATAATATTTCAAAAATATTTTTAAAAATATTTGAAAAAAGATTATAAAACTAATAAGAAATAAAAATATTTTTTAAATATTTTGAAACAAGATTATGATACAATAAATATGTAGATTTGAATTAATATTTCAAAAATATATTTCAAATATTTAAGAAAATTTTGCCCGAGTGATAAAAAAACATTTTTAAAAATATTTTTAAAAGATTCTTAAAATATTCTTAAAAATGTAAGCAATTTACCACGGTCTCCGGGAATTTGAACCTACCGCCGAACTCCCCGACCGACGGCGCTGCCGAACCACGGCGGCCAATAGGAGGACAAGGATCGGCCCAATACGAGGCCCTTACGAGAGCCAATAGGAAGGCTCAAGGGACGGACCAATCCTGACCCTCGCGAGCTAACTGAGACGGCGCGGCGAAACCGTCGAGAGAGTCGTTGCGTAGCTGCGTAGGAGGAAAGAGCGATCCGTACTATTTGTCGTGGACGAGCGATACATATTGTACGAACGAGGCTGATCTATCGCTCACGCTCCCACTAGCGTTAAGAAGTTGCTTACATATCAGAAGTGGGATAACGCGCGTGCCACGCAGCGCTCGGAAATCCTGAGGTGTGAAAGTACGTAGGTATACGTAGGGCGGAAATAATGGGCCGCCATAAGTCGCGTGAATCGCATCACGATTCAGAGAGTAGGACGTCGAGGAGAAAGAGGCGTCATTCGCTTTCTTCAACACAAGACGATGAAGGAAGAGATAATGATGAACGCGTTCAGAGGCTAGAACGCATTGTAGAAAGTTTGGACCGACGGTCATATACACGTGGCTCGTGCATACATCGAGGGGATGAGCTAATGATTCCACCGTTTGACCCAGCGAAGGACGAATTGGTTATCGAGAAATGGATCGAGCACGTAGACGAGCTATCGGAACAGTATGATTGGGATGACCGAGCGATTATGAGACTGATAGCCGACTGAAGGGGCATGCTCGGCAGTGGTATGATATGCGACCGCGGTTGGCCGTTACATGGTTAGAAACGAAAAGAGAGCTAATACAACAGTTTCGTAAGTCCATTCCTTTTCATAAACTGTTCAAAGAAGCCGCGTTGTACGAAAGTCTCCCCGGCCAAGCGTTGGGAGATTATTGTTTTCAAAAACTGAGTAAATTGCGTAAGTTAGATATTAAGATACCGGATAAATACATAATTGACGCGGTAATTGGCGGGATAACGGACGCGAATATCGCGAGAACGGTGCGATCCGCGCAGCTGGATGATGCTAACGGGTTATATGCGTATATGTCGACTCTCGGGGACTTGCCGTCAAAGGGCGAGAAACACAAAGGTACACCGACCGTAGGTCAGGGGCGCGATCGGAAAGACCGATATTCGAAACACTCGAGATCAAATCAGTCGCGAAACGCAGATAACGAGATTTCGAAAAGCAATGATAATAGTGATCATAGTAAACCGCAAGTAGAATGTTATAATTGCGGAAAAGTGGGTCACTATGCGAGGAAATGTCCCGAGCCGCGAGTGGAATGTGAAAAATGTAAACGGAAAGGGCATCTTACCGCTAAGTGCCCTCAGAATAAAGGTATAAATATTGTGAGATCGGAAGAATCGGCGTCAAACTTGTATGAACGAGAATTAATAGTAAATGGGCGTAAGATTAACGGATTGATTGATACAGGAAGCGGTTGTACCCTATTGCGGAATTCGGTTGTCGAAAAATATAAAATGACTGTCGCACCAAGGTCAAGTGTAATATTAAAAGGATTCGCGGGACAGACCGTAACCGGTGATCGGTCAACTTTATGTGAGATAAAGATAATGGATGCAAAAGCGTGCGTCAACGCGATCGTTATATCGGATGATTGTCTTGCGTATGACATCATTGTCGGTCGAGACTTCCTAGAACAAAAACATATAATAACTATTAAACGCGGTAAGGAATTGTTATTCCAACAATTACCTGATATGAATAAGTTGTCCAAAGAGATCGTTAGTGTGAGTTTCTTAGACGTATCAATGGAAGACTCGATACGCGTCGGCTCTATTGGCGAAACGGAGAGGCGACGATGTGTTGAATTAATTCGAGAATTCGAGGATTGCGTGTCATCCTCAATGAAGGATCTAGGAAAGACGGACGCTATTTCGTTTAGCATACATTGTACATCAGACGTACCGGTAGTTTATCGTCCGTATCGGTTAGCGGAATTTGAAAAACGCATACTACGAAATATCGTCGAGGAACTGTTAGAGAATGGTATAATTCGAGAGTCGAATTCGCCTTATGCAAGCCCTGTCGTGCTCGTTAAAAAGAGTAACGGAGAGTATCGTATGTGTATCGATTTCCGAAAATTAAACGCGATTACAATTAAGAAGCCGTACCCCATGCAGCGGATCGAAGATCAAATAGATCAATTGGGCGGTAGTTGCTACTTTACCGGATTAGATCTAGCGTCGGGATACTACCAGGTACCGATGGCGGCCGACTCGATTGAAAAGACAGCTTTCATCACACCAGATGGCCACTATGAGTGGTTGCGAATGCCGTTTGGTCCGATGAATGCACCCGGGACTTTCCAGGAAATGATGGATAGAGTATTAAAAGGTTTAATAGCGTTTCCGTATTTGGACGACGTAATCATACCATCAAAAACGATAGAAGAGGGTATGAGTCGGTTGCGCCGGGTGCTGGAAGTATTCCGTGATCATAATTTAACCCTTAAGCTAAAGAAATGTTCGTTCTTTGCGGAGTCTATCGAATACTTAGGGAGAGAAATTAGCAGCCAAGGGGTTCGACCCGGACGTCGGAAAATCGAGGCTGTAATGTGCATGGAAGCACCTCGAACCGTTAAACAAGTACGACAGTTTTTAGGGCTGGCAGGCTATTTTCGAAGATTTATTGCAAATTTCGCAGCAATGGCCGAGCCATTGACTAGACTTACGAAAAAGAGCGAGCCCTGGTCGTGGACAGAGGATCAAAGTGAGGCCTTTGCCGCGATCAAGGAAAAGCTTACGACTCGACCGGTGTTACAAATCTTTGATCCGAATAAGCCGACGGAGGTCCATACCGATGCGAGCGCAATCGGCGTTGGTGCCGTGTTACTACAACTGGTTAATGGTAGGATGACAGCGATAGCGTACTTCAGTAAACAAACAACGGCGGATCAGCGTTGCTACCACTCGTACGAGTTAGAGACAATGGCCGTTGTACTGGCCCTGCGATATTTTAGAGTATATGTGTTAGGAATCTGTTTCAAGGTTGTAACTGACTGCAACGCGGTACGTGCGACCTTTACTAAGCGGGACTTATTACCTCGAATAGCCCGGTGGTGGCTTGAAGTACAAGAGTATACTTTTGAGGTCGAGTACCGGGCAGGAACCAAAATGGCACACGCGGATGCACTCAGTCGCAACCCTATGCCACTAATGTTAGAAGTCGCACAGATTGATGTTACAGAAGGCGATTGGATTCTTGCTGCCCAACTGCAAGATGAGCAGTTGGTGCGGATCCGTAATATTTTGTTAAATGGAAAGCCAACAGGCGAGACTAAGCACTATTTTGATGATTATATGATACACGATGGTAAACTATACCGACAGTTGGGTGGAAATAGTAAGGCGTGGATAGTACCACGGAACGCGCGGATGCAAGTCTGCAGATTGTGCCATGACGACGCGGGTCATCTAGGTGCAGAAAAGACGTTGGAGCGTCTCAAGAGGAATTACTGGTTTGCTGGCATGAGGCGGTTTGTAACGAAGTATATCAATGCTTGTCTGAATTGTGCCTATTACAAACATAGCTCTGGCAAGAAGCAATGCAAACTAAATATTATTGAAAAGGCACCGGTTCCGTTCCATACGATACATATCGACCACGTAGGTCCTTTTGAAACCAGTCGGAGACAAAATAAGTTCCTTCTAGTAATGGTGGATGCGTTCACCAAGTTTACTATTATTGAAGCAGTAAAAAGTCAAAAGACCCAGTATGTTATAAAGGTTTTGACTAATTTCATTTATTTGTTTGGAGTTCCTACCAGAATAATCAGTGATAGAGGGACTGCCTTCACGTCGCAGTCGTTTCGGACGTTTTGTAACGCTTATGGCATCAAGCATGTGTTGAATGCTGTTGCTACTCCACGAGCTAATGGGCAATGCGAGAGGTACAACAAAACTATCGTGCAGGCCCTAGCTACCACGACGGCTGGACGGGATCCTGATGATTGGGATTCGGCTGTGAAGCAAATCCAGAGCGCTATGAATACTATGTACAATAAAGGCATCAACACCACTCCATTAAAGGCACTCATTGGTTGTGAGACGCGTGGTGTGGCCGAAGCTCATCTTCTAGCCGAGATCCAGGATGTGGTACATCGGCTGGACCTGACCGAACTGCGTAGCGACATCAAGGAGCATATTGATTCCAAGCAGCGGGAACAAAAGGAGCGTTATGACAGGACGCGTCGTAATGCCATTCAGTACAAAGCTGGTGATCTAGTTTTAGTACGAATTACTAGTGATCCAGCAACGGGCAGTAGCAAGAAGTTACATCCAAAATTTAAGGGCCCATTTCGAGTTCGAAAAGTCTTAATCAATGATCGGTACGAGGTTGATGACTTAAGAGAAGGCCGCAAGCGAGGTCGGACGGTTGCAGCCGCCGACAATATAAAACCGTGGATCACTGTTCAAGGTGAGTGATTAGTTGCTCATTTCGATGGTAGCATGGCCACGAGCGTGTTGTACGGTTGTAGCCGTAGTACTGGACCGTTAAAAGGTTTGCGGTAGTCGCCGCTGAGGTTAAGGTGGTTATACGGTTGTTGCCGTTGACTTGGCGGTAGTTGCCGTCAGGACTATGATGATTTCACGGTTGTAGCCGTTGGTTTTGTCTTTGATCCTAACATGTCACCCCTTATACGGTTGTTGCCGTTGACGGTCGTTGCCGTCAGGGATAGGATGAATTCACGGTTGTAGCCGTTGTCTATCCTTGTACTAATCACTGGACCATGTATACGGTTGTTGCCGTTGACTTGGCGGTAGTTGCCGTCAGGACTATGATGATTTCACGGTTGTAGCCGTTGGTTTTGTCATTGATCCTAACATGTCACCCCTTATACGGTTGTTGCCGTTGACGGTTGTTGCCGTCAGGGATAGGATGAATTCACGGTTGTAGCCGTTGTCTATCCTTATTCCAATTACTGAACCATGTATACGGTTGTTGCCGTTGGGTTAACCATTGTTCCAAGTATCGAACAAATTCTGCAGCTGTTGCTGTTGACTGACGGTAGCCGCTGTTAGTAATAGGACTGTTATAATGATTATTAAATAATTATTATTGTTGATACTGTACGGTCGTAGCCGGTAGTACAGAAGTAAAATAGAACTCAGTGGTTGTAGCCATTGTTACTAATTGATTGATTGTTAATTGTGAAAGGATAATAATTTATGGAATTTGGTTGTAGCCGATGAAACCCTTTAACGGATGCTGTATATGGGTGTGCCCAAGAAATCCAAGTTGGCGCCGTTAATGGATGAATGATTTTATACTGTCATTGTGAGCTTAATTGGGCCAAAAGTTAGCTGAACGGCGTGGTTGTGCCAGCCCACGGAATAAAAGACACAATGACGCCAAACTTTCCGGGTTTAAGATGGATGAATAGGAGCACCGGTTGTACCACACCGGACACCAAAGCCAACTGAGGACTATGGCTGAAAGAGAACTACCAGTAAGGAGCAGACTACTCTAACATGCCTGGGGACAGGCAACGGTGGCAGGAAAGGCCGAGTGTAAGCAATTTACCACGGTCTCCGGGAATTTGAACCTACCGCCGAACTCCCCGACCGACGGCGCTGCCGAACCACGGCGGCCAATAGGAGGACAAGGATCGGCCCAATACGAGGCCCTTACGAGAGCCAATAGGAAGGCTCAAGGGCGGACCAATCCTGACCCTCGCGAGCTAACTGAGACGGCGCGGCGAAACCGTCGAGAGAGTCGTTGCGTAGCTGCGTAGGAGGAAAGAGCGATCCGTACTATTTGTCGTGGACGAGCGATACATATTGTACGAACGAGGCTGATCTATCGCTCACGCTCCCACTAGCGTTAAGAAGTTGCTTACAAAAATGTTACCACAAAAGGTTTTTAAATCATTTTAAAATATTCCTAAAACCATTTTAAAATGTTTCTCGCAATATTTTTATACAAATATTTAGAAATATTTTTTGTGCCGTATCGGTAATGCATATCTTAGGGCCGGTCCCTAGAGTTATGCTGGGCTTGCACCGGCATTAACGTCCATTACTGAAAAATTAAACTTATCGTCGCCATCCCCGAAAAATTAGAAAAATTTTGGAACCGTTTTGAAGAAAATCGGTCCATTAATTAAATGAATAGTTCGCAGTCAAAAAAATTTTAGCACCTGCAGTTTCCAAAAAATCGGTATATTAATAAAAAATTAAACCCATATGAAAAATTTTACACCTTGTCGCCATCCCCAAAAAATTAGAAAAATTTTGGCACCGGTTTCAAGAAAATCGATCTATTAATGAAAAATTATCCATTAATAAAAAATTAAACATCCTCAAAAAACCAAAAAAATTTTGGCACTGGTTTCAAGAAAATCGATCTATTAGTACTTATTATTTCTCGAAAAATTAGAAAAACTTGAAACCGATTTTCAAAAAATCGGTAACAAAAAATAATACACATTACCGCCATCCCCGGAAAATTCTACCCCTGTTTCATACATAATTCTTTAAGATTCGGTCCATTAACGAATGAGTAGTTCGCGGTCAGACAGACAGACAGACAGACAGACAGACAGACAGACAGACAGACAGACAGACATACAGACAGACAGGCGTCAGGTCCATTAATAAAAAATTAAACCCATCCCCGTTTAATTAGAAAAATTTTGGCACCAGTTTCAAGAAAATTGGTACATTAATGAAAAATTAAACTTGAGGTTTCAAGATAATCGGCTAATGAATAAGTAGTTTGCTATATATACTTAATAGATACTTATTATTTCCCGAAAAATTACGTATTATTTCCCAAAAAATTAGACAAATTTCGGTACCGGTTTCCAAAAAATCGGAAACGAAAAATTATACACATCATGGAAATCCGCGGAAAATTCTACCCCTACTTCATATATAATTCTTTAAGATTCGGTCCGTCCCCAAAAAATTAGAAAAATTTTTGCACCGGTCTCAAGAAAATCGGTCCGTTAATGAATGAGTAGCTCGCTGTCGGACATTAGATACTTATTATTTCCCGAAAATTTACGTATTATTTCCCGATAAATTAGTTTCAAACCGGTTTCAAAATTTTTCAAATTTTTGGGGGATGGCGATGAGATGTATAATTTGTCTTAACCGATTTTTTGGAAACCGGTTCCAAAATTAGTAACAAAAAATTATCCATAAAAATTATCCATAAAAAAAAATTCAGCTTGATATCTCAAAATTCGCGGAAATTAAAGCAATCACGTACATTTTTTTAAACAGAAATCAGAAACCCCTTTATTATTAACAATTTTTCTAATTCCATTACATTCTTTAGTTCTTTCTACCCCTATTTCATATATAATTCTTTAAGATTCGGTCAATTAATTCCCGAAAAATTGAAAAAATTTCGGTACCAGCTTCCAAAAAATCGGTAACGAAAAATTATACACTTTATACCTTTATAGCAATCCCCGGAAAGTTCTACCCCTGTTTTATATATAATTCTTCAAAATTCAGTCCATTAACGAATGAATAGTTCCCGGTCAGACAGACAGACAGACAGACAATTTGCGGAAATTAGAGCAATCACGTACATTTTTTTAAACAAAAATTGGAAACCCCTTTATTATTAACAATTTTTCTAATTCTATTACATTCTTTAGTTCTTTCTACCTCTATTTCTTATATAATTCTTTAAGATTCGGTCAATTATTTCCCGAAAAAGTGAAAAAATTTTGGAACCGGCTTCCAAAAAGATCGGTAACGAAAAATTATACACTTTACAGCACTTTCCGGAAAATTCTACCCCTACTTCATGTACAATTCTTTATGATTCGGTCAATTATTTCCCGAAAAATTAAAAAAATTAGAAAAACTTCCAGAAAATTGATAACAAAAAACTATACACATCATGGCACTCCCCGGGAAATTCTATTCCTATTTCATATACACCACTTTGGTCCATTAACGAATGAGTAGTTCGCGGTCAGACAGACAGACAGACAGACAGACAGACAGACAGACAGACAGACAGACGGTATATACAGATGATATATGATTTATATGTATTCTTTTCTTTTTAAGAATTGATTATGTATAAGTATGTAATAAAAGAACGTAAATATGGGCGATTCAATTTAGTTCAAATTATATGCGAAATAATTGTAGGATGATTGTATGAATAATGGGAATTAGGCACAATAAAATTGAATACATTTATAAGTGTGAATGTCGGATGTATGTGTAACGTGTGTGAATTCTTCGCGGGTGTTACATTAGTGCGGGGGTGATCGGGCAGGATTTTTAAGGGGAAACCTATTTTGAAAATGGACATCCTGCCCGCTATTATTACAATCGAGATCAGAATTGAATTACATAATTCTTTAGCTAAGTGTACGTGTGGTGTATATGTGTATTTGAAACTAAATTAAGTTGCAATTAAAAATAAAATATAAAGAAATATTCGCGGGATGAAAACAGAGAGACAAAAATTTATGCATGGAAAATAATTAAGGACCGCCATTGGAATAAGGTTAAGGTTTTAAAACGTTTGATTTTACTGATTCCATAACCAGCCTGTTCCGTCGATTCCGTTGATTTAATTGACGTTTAATAAGACATTATTATTGGAAATATAATTCATTTAATTTAAAATAACTATTATGTTGGATTTTACTGAGGCATGAGAAAGGAGATTACTCCGAGCGAATAATCGCTAAAGCAACTAGGCGGGAGAATAACTTTAAGGAGGAACAGCGGATTGATAGGAGATCCTGAGAAAATATCGTTAGGATAAAAGGACTCTTAATTATCTTGAGCGAATAACGCTAAGGTAATTAAGCGGGAGAATTTAGAGGTTTTAAGCAAATATCGCTAGAACAAGGAAACTGAAAATCCTCTGAGTAAATAATGCTTGGGGAATTACAGCTGAGGCGTGAGGAGCAGAATTTCGGGTCGGTAGAGGAGTGCCTTGAGCGTGTTGTCGCTAAGGTAAAGGATTCGATAATTACTCTGAGCAGGTAATGCTAGAGCAATTCCGAGAGCAGTTATAAGAATCTTGAGCGGAGAACGCTAAGATTATTCGAGACAGGAATAGAATGGCTATTATGATACGACTTATATATGGTATATGTATGCTAATTATATGTATTGTGACGTGGCCCCGTGTGCCCGTCACCTGTACCTGTGGCGCGTACGCCACCCGAGCTTTTAGACGTTTTGTATTACGCGTTACTTGTCGTATAGTCGTTGGTTTCAGGAGGCGGCCGTGCGGCCCCAAATTCGACAGGGTGGCGCCATCCGACGGGTTGGTGACGCACCCCTGTTATAGAGGGCCTAGGATCGAAGCGGCGCCGAGATCCTTACTGTTGGGTCGATCGCGAGCTAGCGAGGACGTCCGGTGAGGACCATGAGGGCCGATTGTAAGCGAGGGCGGCGGCCCTACGAGCCCGGCCTTTTGCGTATCGAGGAGGAAGGACCGAGGACCACCGGTTATGAAAGAGGCCTGTAATCCCGAAAGAGAGGTAACGGGGAATAGCTGGGGCGGAGAGTCGCGTACCGTTTCGCGTGTTGAGAGATGCGCGTAGGATCGCCTCACGGCCTACGCGTAATTGTTGTGAATCCCTCGGGATTATCGCTTTCCGGTTGTCGTGAATCTTTCGGAATTATCGCTTTTCGTTTTCGTTTTACGGGTCTGACAAATCCCGCCCGCGGCTAGAGGGTCATTCTACCCCGTAGATAGAGTAAGAGGGATTCTTTTCTGCCCGACTCGACAATGGGGTGTGTTGCGTGACTCGCGGATCGACTCCCCAGATAGCACAAGGACGTCCATTGTATGTTCAGTGGACATCCGCTTTTGGACATTTGGACGTCCATACAAAGTCCAAATAAGGTCCGTCGGACGTTCTATGTACGTCCCATGGACGTCCATTTGTCACCACTCTGTACGTCCGCAGAATGTCCAAAACGTATCCATTTTTGGACCTATAATGGATTGCTTTTGGACATCTTTTTTAATTGTAAATTTTGATTAAAAGTTAGCAAAGATATTACGACGCAACTGGCAAATTTTATTGATCAAAAAACGCTACGTTTCGACCGCAGATTTCGGTCCTTTTCAAGCGTATAGAAACCACTCACAAATATTAATTAATATATTTGTGAGCATTCACGCGCTTCTGCCGACCGGCGACTAGCGCCGAGGAGATCTGGTTTGGCCTCGTAGAAAGGCCCTTTATATACAGGTTGATGACGAACTTGAAACATGAGCAACGGTACCGGCGATGCGGCGCCTAGCGGCGTCGAGCCAGAGTAGTTGCCGGTACTACAGCTACCGCTGAGTTACCGCGCGGGCGTGTACCTCAAGTGGCGTAGACCGCCACATCACTCACAAATATTAATTAATTAATTAATATTTGTGAGTGATTTCTATACTCTTGAAAAGGACCAAAATCTGCGGTCGAAACGTAGCGTTTATTGATCAATAAAATTTGCCAGTTGGGTCGATCATAATACTTTTGCTAATTGTTAATTGTTCACTGGCGATTCAAGTTCTGTTTTTCGTTTTTAATTAAAAGTATATTTAAAAAACATAATTATTTGATTTTTGTTTAGTCATTTATCTGTATTTTATAAAAAATAAATATTTTTCGTTGAAATTATATTCCTAAAGATCCTAGGTTTTATTACAAAAAATATTTTTCATAAAATACAGATAATAAACGACTGTAAACAAAAATTAAATAATTGTGTTTTTTATCGCTAAATGTTGAATATACAATAGTTCATAAAAAATATGATCTTTCGATGTTAACTAATATTTTATTAATTGGATGCTACACAATAAGCTTTGGTAACTAAACAGTCTATTATAAAACTATACCATATAGTGACATTAGACTATATATATATATATATATATATATATATATATATATATATATATATATATATATGTATATTAATAACAATAAATATAATTAAAAGTCATAAAAATAAGATCCAAGTGTGAACATAAATTAGACATCCACAGGATGTTTCAAATAGGACATCCGTTTCATTACCAACAACGGACATCCCTTGAATGTCCATTTTATGTCCATGGACGTGCGGACATAAATTGGACTTAAAACGGACGTCCTCGGGACGTCCAGTGCTATCTGGGTCAACAGTCACGCGTTCGTTAATATTAGTCTTTGCGTGTTCAAAATTGGTCGTTGCGTATTTAGAATTACTTGTGCGTTCTCTAGGAGTATCTCAATTCGTGAGAGGGACGGCGTACTCCGATTCGTTAATTACCGCGCCCGGTACTAAGAGTGTGAGGCGTCGGAATCACGTGTCGGGTACGTACATTCCATTCGAGTCACGCGTTCTCGTCGTGTATTATAGTTGGTGAATAATATTGAGAGTACCTGTCGTAAAGAAGGCTCCGAGTTTCGTGATTATTGAGAGTATCACGCGTTACCGCGTGTATGGTACGAGAGTATCACGCGCCCCCGGCGGGCCGTGTATAGGGAGAACAACCATTCGCGGCGTGTATTGAGCTATTGCGCGTATAAGCTTTGCGTGTCTTATGTTGTTGATTTCGCGTATAATCTTGGCGTATATTATATTGTTCATTTCGCGTATAAATTTTGCGTATATTATATGGTTTATTTCGCGTATAATCTTGGCGTATGTTATATTGTTTATTTCGCGTATAATTTTTGGGTATATTATATTGTTTATTTCACGTCTAACCCTTACGGGTATTATATCATTTCGCGTACAATCTTTCCTTACGGGTATTAGACTATTTCGCGTATAATCGTTGCGGGTATTAATCTTTGCGTGTATTATATTATTTTGCGTATACTCATTCCTTGCGTGTAGTGTACTATTTCGCGTATAATTGTTCCTTGCGAGTATCATATGTTTGCGCGTAGAATTGCTCCTGGCGCGTCTGATATTACTGTATGAATAATTTCTTTTGCGAGTACGAGTTGTGGTACGTTACCACGGACATTATATTGAATATTAACGGATTTTGGTGTTTCGATTTCGCCTAACCACCGTCAACATCCTCAAGCCCCGGCCTTTAGCCGAACTACGACCCTCTACCGGAGAGTGAGCAGCCGTCGCGATCGGCAAGAGCGTATTTGGGAGTATTTAGAGTATTGAAGCTACGGAGAGTGTTTAGAGTACATTGAAAGTCTTTAGAGTTATTGAGAGTATTTAGAGTTATTGAGAGTATCTAGAGTCATTGAGAGCAAAAGGTGGTGTGGCCTTAACCACACCTGGCGCCCCAACGGTCGTGTTTATTTTGGAGAAACGCTCGGCCATCCGATCTTATATTTGTTACGCGATTCCACCCCGCCTTTCAGCCAAGGGGAAAGAAAAGTGTCACAGTGTATATACATATATAGGTGTGCAGGCAATTGAAAATAAGAGTGAACGAATATTTGGGACTTACTATTTGTTGGAATATATATGTCGTAGTCTTTTCGTTATATTCGTCATTTCATGAAATACCTAGGCACTTCCAGAAACGTCGACGTTTGGTGAAACTTATTCAAATTACTTAACGTGCCTAGGTAGTTCATGAAATGACCACTCGGCGCAGGCGCTTCGTGATAAATACTCAAATACGTCATCTGACTAATTTCACACTTCGATGTTTCATGTAATGCCTGGCATATCGTAATACGTGCTTCGAGAAAATTAATTATTTTCGTAACAATTAAAAACATTTAAAATGGAAGATATAGTGAGTAAAGAATTATTTATCGAAAAATACAATAAGTACTATGAGGAACAACCTGGTAAACGACCATATACTTCAGCTCAATTAAAAGAGGTAAATATCAAATCAAATTACGCATATTAAATACTTTTGAGGTTAGGACAACTCTTACTGAACTAAACAGTTTTCTTATTCAATTTTCAGATTGCTGATGAAATTATCACAGCGATAAATAAAAAATCACTTACCAAAACTCGTCGAGAGTACTATCTATTGAGAAAATATGACATCATCACGGTAGATAACAATGTATTGGTGGTCAAAAAAACTGAAAAACATGATAAACTTATTTATTTAACACCTGAGGAGGATGTGTTCGACAGGTTACTTGACATTCACGTAAACTGTGGCCATGGATCTCGAGACAAAATGATGGACATTATATTAAGCAAAGCTGTTCTATTCCGCGACCATGTGTAGAACTTTTTTTAAAATGTTGTAAAACATGCCAAATGAAAAAAAGTAGAACTGTCGCTAAAGTGGTCGTGAAGCCAATTCTAACAAAAAGTTTCATGACTAGAGGACAGGTAGACTTGATAGACTTTCAGTCGATTCCTGATGGAAAGTACAGATGGTTATTGAATTATCAAGACCATGCTACTAAATATCTATGTCTCAGACCTTTGAAAGCCAAACAAGCAGTAGATGTGGCTAGCGAACTCATCAAGATATTTTTACAATTCGGTGCTCCAGCAATACTGCAAAGTGATAACGGACGCGAATTCGTAAATAAAGTCATAGAAGAATTCAAAGTTCTTTGGCCGCAATTGCATATTGTTCATGGCAGACCTCGGCATCCACAATGTCAGGGTAGTGTTGAAAGAGCAAACCAAGATGTTGAAAATATGCTTCGCGCATGGATGACGGATAATCATTCAACTTCTTGGGCTACAGGTTGTTACTTCGTTCAGTGGCAAAAAAATAATTCCTTGCATCGGGTGATCGGCAGAAGTCCTTTTAAAGCAGTTTTTGGTAGTGATCCAAAATTAGGACTTGCTTCAACTAATCTTCCTCAGCATATTCTATCGTCAGTGGCTACAGAAGAAGAACTGAATAATTTAAAAATTGAAATTAATTCTAATGGATTGACAGTTGATTCAAATGAAGACGAGCTAAATTTGGCAGACGGCGACGTAATTATTAAATCGAATGACGTTATTAACAACAATAATAATAATAATCTTAATAATAATAATAATAATAATAATAATAATAATAATAATAATAATAATAATAATAATAATAATGTAAGTACCGATTTGTCTGATTTGATTGAGGCTGCAGTGATTGAGGTAACGACTCCGGAAGAATGTGTTGTTTGCCAAAAAAATGTTTCTGATCAGAATTACCGTTGCCAGACGTGTGCTATGCCGATTCATTTATCATGTATGGGGAAAAATGGATTGTGTCATTTGTGTATTTCAGCGAAAAATATCGATTGTAACCAAGTCCAATCATACAATGGTATCAAAATTCAAGCTGAAAAAATGTTAACCGTAACTAAAAAAATATTGCCAGATATAACTGTTGGTGATTGTGTACTAGTCAATGTAGATAAAGTTGATCGAAGTCCAGGAGATCCACAAAATATCGTTGCGGTAATTACTGACTTTAAAAATGAAGTCTATCAAGTTGGTACGGTTGCAGGTTTAATAAAATCTTGGTTTAATAAATGCGATCTCAAGAAAGCATCATCAAATTTTCTCAAAATTGAGCAGGTCGACTCAAATACATTTATATCACTCCGAGAAGCAGTTGCTGCACAATCTTTATTTAAAGGACAAGGTTTTGTTAAATGTTCGTGTCAGCCATTGAAGACTCAATGTCAAACGAACCGGTGTTTGTGCTTTAAGTCCAAGCTTCAATGCAACTCACGGTGCCATAAAAGTGGACCATGTGCTAATAAATAATTTTCAAATCTAGCTAATTTAAAAAATTGACGAAATAATATGATTATTTATACTTTATTATTATGAATGTAATTTAATATTATTTAAAAAATTCTTATAAAATTTGTTAATGGCAAGAAATTCTATTAAATACAAGTCTGTTCATTAATAACCTGTTTTTGTAGAATAAGTATATGACTCTGTTACTCATCTTAAACGATGCTCATCGTAAAGGACGTGTTACGATATGCCAGGCATTACATGAAACATCGAAGCGCGCACAGAATTGACTCGCGATACTTAAGGTTGGCGGAATAACAGAAAATTGCCTTTAGTAAGTGAAAACTGGGATGAGTATGCGGACTCAGAAGTGAACTGTCTCGTGCCGGATCGGAAGTGTCCCCAAGTGCGTAAAGCCGCGATTTTTATACAGAATTAAGGAGGCGGGATTGTTTTTTAATATGATTTGATTGGTGGAGTTCTCTTCCGATCGTGACGTAAGTTTCGGTTTTCCGCCTATCCGTTGGCGAGCTAGATACAATTATCTATTTTTACGGTTGTCCATTGGCGAGTTTTGTTGTAAGGCCCACCCCCACCGTCTTATTTTGGGGTTCTAAGTTATCGATTCTTCCAGTGACGCATCCATTTTTTATTATTATTGACGATTTCTCTTTTATTAGGGCTCTGGGTTCTTAGTTTATCTTGCGACCCTGTTTTTAGTACCGACAGACAAATACATTCCCTCTAATCTTAATTGCAGTTTTATTGCAAACAGAAACCTCCGCCACGTGCCCTTACAAGATTTCTAAAAACACGTTTTAGACCTCGTTTTTGTTTGTCGGAACATTGCGCGGGCAATTTTGAGCTAGTCGCGCGATGCAATAAAGCTCTTCCGCAAAACTCCGTCTGGGATTAAGGCCCCTTTGGCGCGTCATGTCGCCGTGTTTTATAATAGTGGGCCAGACAAAGTTAATAAAACGTAGTCGTATATGCTTTGTCTCTTTGGATTGTGTCGTCTGGAAGTTTTCTCTCGATTTCTCGATCTCGTTTAGCAAACATAAAGGAAAATAGGAAATAGCGTCGAGATCATAACTCACTTGCCGATGGACAACCGCTAATGCTTGGTTACTGATTTTAATCTTAAAAGCTACTTTAAATTTTTAAGAGGTTTCCGCGAAAAAGGGAAATCGTGGAGTCCACAGGACGTAACATTTTATAACTCTTCGTATTTTAATAAATTGTTAAATGTGTTACTTATTTATGTTGATTTTTTAAATGGTTTTTTAAAGGCCAATACTTCGATAAATAAGACATTATTCTACCACATTTATTACATTTTGCCTTATGTTCTGGTAAGTCCGAGTAATATTTCCGTAGCTGGTCAGATAGTGTGTAGTCTTTATTTGGGAACATTCCATGTCTACCTAAGTGTGTTCTTAATGTTCTTCTCATGAGATCGTCACGACTTATCCGAATTTCTTTTTTACATATTTCGCACTTTACCAGCAAATGTTTTAATCGTTTGAAATAATCCCACAACTCGTTGCATTTTTGCCGTTTTGGTAATTTCATTATATCCGTCCAGTATTACAGGATGTCTAATACTAAATGTGATACAGAAATTGCCTCAAGAAACATTCGAACTGCTCTCAGAGTTCGAAGAGAGAGGTATAATGGTTTATCGGGATATTTGTAAATATGGATATATAATTTGAATTTGCCCAACTATCAATTGTACGACTCTATCTTTTTTTATTCCGTTACTAATTCTAAAAATTTATGCTAAATCACCGTAACGCTTGCATGTGACATTTATAATAGCAAAATCAGGTAGACATGCAGTAAAAATTAAAATCAGTTTAATTTGTGAAACGCTTTTCTATAGAATTATATTTTTCGTTCTACTATGTGTTACTTTTTTTTTAAGTATATATATATAAGTAATATAAAGAATACATATAAGTAAAGTAATTTTAAAGTATTAAACGTATTTTAGAAAATTTTATAGAAAAACTTTGTTAGAAGTATGGATAGACTGTGATTCGCGACTGTCAGATTTTTTTTAAATATTCTTCTTCGATGGCACTATAGCCCAGGGCGGACCATGGCCTCCCGAATTTTGGACCTCCAGACGTCCCGATCCACGGCCTCTCTCTTCCAGTTGTTCACTCGCAACAGTGCCTTCGCGTCAGCGGCCACACTGTCCTCCCATCTGTTCCTCGGCCTTCCCCTCGGGCGTCCTCCCAAAAATCTCGTCTCCAGCACTCTCCTCGGCATCCTCCCCGCATCCAGTCGTTGCACATGCCCGGCCCATCTGAGCCTCATGAGGCCTATATATGTGGATAGTTCGGGTGCCCCATATAACTGGTACAGCTCGTGGTTATATCTGATTCTCCACATGCCATCTTCCTGTGTCGGGCCGTAGATTCTTCTCAGGACTTTTCTTTCGAAAGCATCCAAAACGTTTGCACTCCTCTGTGTGATCGCCCAGGTTTCGCAACCATACGTAGCCACGCTACGTATTAGCGTCTTGTAGAGGAAGATTTTGGTATCTCTGCGTACGTCTCTCGATTTCATTATTGGTAGCAAGGAGAAGTACGCCCTGTTTGCCGCCTTGACTCTTGCCTGGACCTCTCTGGCTTCGTTATTGTCTGAGGTGATTATTGAACCCAGGTATTTGAACTCCTCTACATTTTCAAATGTATAGCTTCCAAAGTTGACTCTATGCCTTGACCCGCCTCCTCTTCTTGACATAATCATCATCTTGGTTTTGTCCTCATTCACCTGCAGCCCAATTCTCCTCGCTGCCTCCTCCAATCTTCTGAAGGTTTCATGGAGTTCCGACAAGGATCTTGCGAGGCAATCTATATCGTCCGCGTAGGCTGTCAGCTGCTTGGATCTGTAGCAAAGCTCACCATTGACGTCCACCTCCATTTCCCGCACTACTCCTTCTCTGCCAGATTAAAAAGCATGGGAGCCAGCCCGTCTCCTTGTTTCAGTCCTCTGTCGAAGGCGAATTCCGCCCCCAGTTCTCCCTGAATTCTGACAGCGCAGCGTGATGAATTCATAGTTATTTTTGTCAGCCTTATTAGCTTTGGTGGAATTCCCAGATCCAGCATCGTGGTATATAGTTTTTCTCTGTCTATGCTATCGTAGGCTTGTCTGAAGTCAACAAAGAGTTGGTATACGTCGATGTTGTATTCCCAGCACTTCCTCAGGGTTTGCCTTACTGTGTGAAGTTGATCTATTGTCGATCTGTTGTTTCGGAAACCTGCTTGATATTCTCCCAGGGCCCGTTCTGCGTAGGGTTTCAGACGGTTTTTGATGATCGAAGTAAGGATCTTATATGCAGTGTTTAGCAGAGAAATTTCCCGATAATTTTTACATTCTAAGTTGTCCCCCTTCTTATGGATAGAGCAAATTATCCCTTCGGGGGTCCGACTGGTGTTCCCTGTTCTGGGTCGAGTCCTTATTCAGTAGTTGTTGGAAGAACTCTTTCCATCTTTTGGCCACTGGTTCCCTTCCCACCACCACCGTTCCTCTTGAGTCTCTGCATATGTTGGGGGCCGGTTTAAATCCTCTTCGGAAGAAGTTCAGCTCCCGGAAGGCTCCCCTTGGGTTTTGTTCATGGAAATTCTTTTGCATTTGCAGTACTCGGTCGTTGGTGGATTCACGCCTTTTCTTTCTGCAGATCTTTTTCGCTTCACTTTTTGCTGTTTTATATTCCTTTTCTCTCTGTCTCGTGGGTCGGGACAACCATTGTGTTCTGAGCTCATTCCTTCTTTCTATTGCCTCTCTGCACTCTTCGTCGTACCAATCGCTCCTCTTCCTCACGTTCCGGTATCCAATCGTTTCTTCCGCGGTCTGTTTTATTATACTTTTCAGAGTTTCCCAGCTGTCCTCTAACGACAGTTCATCCTGCATGACTCCTGTTAGCCTTTCCTCCAGTCTTGACTGGTAGATTTCATTTGTTCCTTCCTCCTTCAATCTATCCACATTGAACTTTTGGCATCTAGTGTGTGCTTTTGTTTGCCTGCTCGACATACGGCACCGGAACTTAACTCCTACCAGGAAATGGTCTGACTCCACATTTGCTTTCCTGTACGTTCTTACTCGAAGTACGCTGGATGCTCCTCTTTTCTCTATTAGTACGTGGTCAATCTGGTTGCACGTTAAGCCGTCCGGCGAGTTCCATGTTCCCTTATGTATGTTTTTCCTAGGGAAGTATGTTGAGCTGACCATCATATTCCTGCTAGTCGCAAAATCTATCACTCGGAGGCCGTTATTATTTGACTCTGCGTGTAGGCTCTCCTTCCCTATGATCGGGCGGTATATTGCTCCTCTTCCGATTTTAGCATTTAAGTCTCCCAGCATCATTTTAATGTCATTAGATGGTGTTGTATCATATGCTCGTTCCAGTATACTATAGAAGGCGTCTTTGGTAGAGTCTTCCTTTTCCTCTGTTTCCGCGTGCACATTGATCAGACTAAGATTAAAGAATTTGGTTTTTATTCTGATAGTACACATTCTGTCACTGATCGGTCGAAACTCCATTATATTGTCTCGCAGGTCCTTGTGTACCACAAAACCCACTCCGAGGAAGTGTCTCTGACCTCCACTGTGGAAGAAATCATAGTCGCCTATTCTCATGGTGCTATTTCCTTTCCACCTTGTCTCTTGGATTGCTAGGATCTGGATTCCACATTTTGTCATCTCCTCTACCAGGCTTTTAGCTGCTGCTGTCTCGTACAGGGTTCTTACGTTCCACGTTCCTATTCTCAATTCCATATTACGTAGCCCGAGTCGTCGCCGTCGTGACCGTCCCATCCGAGGCCCAGTTTCTGGTTTCTTATCAAGTTGGTTTGACGGGGCAGGTTGTTAGCCTAGCGCCCAACCCCCAACCTGGGGGGCCAGGGACTCTTCTGGTGGGGTTACCATACCTTAGCCGAGTTGTACCGGTTTTAGGGCGCCGGCAGCTCGCCCTTCGCCCTCTCCTGTTAGCGTTACCCAGGGAGCACTACTCGGAGGTAGAAGTAGGACTTGCTAGGGTTGAGTGCACTTTCAGTGATTTATTGCTACGCATCTCTCGACAACATGCGCAGCCACTGAGCACCCCTTAGCCATTTGCCCCCCTTTTTTAAATATTATGAGTGCCAAATAAATTTATTAAGAGTGCCAAACAATTAAATTTTTAGAAAACAACTTTTCTTATGAAAATTAAAACACTTAGAAAGTACGTCAAAACCAATTAACAACAAACGATAGACTAATTAATCAAGTCCAATTTAATTTTTTAGGGATAGTTCTGATTGTTTTCTTTTTATTTTTTTATTTTTTAATCTTGGACGTCTATCTATGATGACGAGTATGGCGCTATGGCCACTTATTTCGCTTGCTGTAATATGTTCGCAGTAGGACTTCAGAAGGCGCAGTGTAGGTAGTCGTGAAATAACGAGTTGTAGGTTTATGCTGTACACTATATACACGTTTATTCTTAGATCTATATATACAGGCTTATGTCTAGGTAATTGGAATAGTTTATGTGGCCCTGAAAAGGGCCGATTGGATCACGCTACGGCGGTGGTCCCTGGTCGGTCTCGCCTCCTGACGAGGGCGGCCGAGGCGACCGGTGCGTCGCGTCTGCACCGTCCGGCGAGGAGAAGTCTATCTCCGTGGTTGTACGTCCCGGCGGGTTATCGGCTCCTTCGGTGGCAGCGTTGAGCGTAGGTTGGTAGACGTCGCTAATCTCCGCAGTGGCAGCTCGATCGTCGGTTATCAAAAGGCCTATCACTCTCTGTATGCTTCGAGGAAGTATGTGAGCCATGAATGCTGAAAGGGTCTTTCTTGTGCGGTCTTATATATAGGTCCTTGCAAAATATTGAACTCGCGAAAGTCAGCCGCCTATCGGCGAAAGATTGTTGTGCTCTTCATCATGTTGGTGGCACGTGCTCACCGCGCGCGGCCGGCTGCCGTTCCGCTGGCGCGCTCGCTCCCGGCAGGGCGTGTACAACGGGTTGCCGCTTGGCAGGGGCGCACTCGTGTGCGCTCGGTGTGGCGGTTGAGCCGCCGCCTGTTGGGGTGCTCATAACCGCCACAACGAGTGTAACGCTAATTTTATCTGTTTTTATTTTTAGACAGCATTACACGGATTACTTTGGCGCAACGTCATATGGCTAGTGAGATGTTTGTAAAAGGTTACTTATTGATTTTATGACTTATTGTTAGATTTGCACTTGAAAAGACAACTCCTCTATGAATACGATATCAAAGTGAAGAAGTTTCTCATTACTTTGAAGTGCATAATTGCAATGTAAAAGTTTAGCGTAAAGTAATAAAAAGAAAATAATTTATTTACTTTTTCAAGATACTTTTCCAACTGAACAAAGTAAATTTTATTTAAAAAAAAGACGAATTTGGAAACTTTAAGTTGCAGCCTAAAATCGGTTCTAAGGGGTGAAATCACCCCTCTCATATAGAAGTGGCTTTTTGTATTTCTTGGTATACCTCAAGTATTCGAGATATCAAAAAATCTTTTATACAAAAGTTTTATGGTAAAAACACTTCAAACAACTAACATTTAACAATATATTAACAACATTAAAAAAAATAATTTTTAATGAATATTTTTTAAAAGTTATTTTTTTGAAATATTATTAATGTGGTTAAATAGAAGAGTTTCTTATCACGAAACTTAATTTTGTGTGAAGCATTTGTTGATATCTCGAGTACTTTTCGAGATATATGTACCTATATAGAAGCAAAAAGTCGCTCTATAAGGGGCGGTTTCACTTCTTAGAATCGTTTTTGGACTGCAAATAAAAAATTTAAAATTTTTACTTCCTTTTCCCCTTAAATGTGTGTAAAGTTTCATCAAAGTCAGAATATTCGAGTTTGCGAGATTCCCTTGTCAGTGTACAACAATTAAGATATCTAAAATAAATAAATTTTATTGAGATTGTAAAACAAAGTAAAAAATAGGCGATAAAGCCTGCTTATCGAATAATATTTAAAATGTAATAAATAGATTATATGTATATTTTGCGTTTAATTATGGAAATAATTATTTACTACTAGTCGGCGTACCACTCAGATCTTGACTTGATAAAATTATTAAACTTATCATTAGCGTTTACTCAAGGTGGCGATAACGTGATCACTTCTTGGAATTTTATAAAGCTTATATAAACTCATAAGATATTAAACTATGCGTTATCAATTTGTACAGAATATACATATTATCAAAAATAGTTATTTATTCTACAATGACGAAAAACACTTAACATTTATCGAGTCACGTAAATTTTGTTATTTAACAATAATAAATATGTAAAAAAATAAAGATTTAAATAATAAGTGTATAATAAATGCTGCGTTACACCGTAGAACAGAAATCACGGTGATTTACAAAATACGAAACTTATGAATCTTTCGCCTACTGACTTCATTGTTTGCTTTTATAACAATATATTTAATAAGCATTATAAAAATTAATAAGTAATAATCACATATAAAAATAAAAACTTAATATATTATTGGTACTTACAAAGAGGAATAAAAAATGTTTAATAAATATTGATCTCGGAAATAAATGTTATCATATAAATTTTAATTAATGCAAATTGTTTATTATTATATATTGCTGGCATCGACATACTTGACTTGATACTCTTGGTAATTCTTTACAATAGGGCCTTTTTCGAATTTTGATATTTTCTTGCGGCTCTCTTGATAAAAACCTTTGTTGTGACTCTGACAGTGATAATCAATCGGGGGAGCCCGAAAAATATGCACCCTATTTTTTAAATCTATTTTTACCTTATTTTTTTACCTGTTTTTTCTAACATGGCGTTCCGGATTTTTCGGCGTTATAAATATATAGTGGTCCTTGAAAGGATGCGGAATGACTGGTCAATCATGCGGAATAATCAAGCGTCTTAATTCAAGCAGTTAGGTATCACGCTGGGAGTTTGTTTAGTTTTATTATGCGGGGGAAGGGGCTCCGCCTGCGGTTATACACTATACACATGTATTATACACATGTACTATACACATGTCTTATACACATGTGTATAAACAGTACACAAATAGGTAGGGGAGGGGCTCCCCCCCTTCCCTCGGAATCTGCAACATTACTGTGGATTGATTTTAAATTAGTTATATTTTGCATTTTTATGTATATATGTATAGAATGATTAAACAAGAAAAAATTAGTTGGTGTTTAAAAGGTAATAGTTAAACATACAACAAAATCATAAAGGCAAATTATCCATTCTCACATTTAAATAGTCATCAAAATTTATCATAATTTTATATTTGTATTATGGTAATTGCTTAAGGTTTTTCTAAATTAAAATAATTTCTAAAAATTGCTATTGTTGGAAAGAGGAACGTAATGCTGAACAAAATAAATCGCACAATCGTAAAAACAAATCGAATAATTACTCATCAACGGTGCCTCTTTACCTTTTTTATTTAAGCGTTTGCAGTTCCTCGAATGGGGTTACTGTCGAACTCTGTTATTCTGACACCAGGAGATCGAAATCCTCAAGAGAGACGACCGTTGATTCTGAAGTACTCGGAAAATATATCTGTACATTCATATATGGCATGATTAAAAATAAAATATGCAAGAGACGTTTCAATTATGATAATATAAAAGTCATATACATTACTAAATTGTTAAACAAAAGTATTATTGTTGTGATGTGATTGAGAAAAATAGAACAGTTAAATTAATTATTTAAAATATCGCAGTTATAGAATATTTTTGTGCAAAAAAATCAATATATAACTGGTTTAACTAGTAGCATATCATTACATTGTTTAATTTAAGCAAAATAATATATAAATAATTACGAATAAAGTGTGCCTTTTTTCTCATTTATGCACATGATCGAAGGGACAAATCAAGCGGTTCCTGCCTTTGACATTCTATTGTGAGATCCATATTATAATCCATTGAACTTGAAGTGTTTAATTTGCATTGAAATGTGGTGTAATTGTAAATGGAACTATTTAAAATATTGCCGTTATAAATTACTTTTGTGCAAAAAAGTAAATATTTAAATAATAAGACATTTTATATATTGTATGATATAAACAAAATAAATAATTACTCATCAAGTGCCCTTTTTTCTTGTCTCACCCGTTCATGTGATTGAAGTGACAAATCAAGCGGTTCCTGACTTTGACGGAATGGATTATAATATCCTGTTGAGAGATCCATAATATGAGCCGTTAAGCTTGAAGTGTTCTGTCTTCATTGGCATTGAAATATGGTATAATTAAAAATAGAAAGAAAAGAGAAACTTTTTAAAATATCACAGTTCCAAATTATTTTTGTGTAGAAGGGGATTAATATTTAACTATTAGGATGTTATTACATTGTGTGCATATAAGCAAAACAAATAATTACTCAAGTAGATATGTTTCTTCATTCGTTGCTCACATGATTGAACAATCAAATTAGATGGTTCCTGGCTTTGATATTCTGCAATGAGTTCCATAACATAACCCGTTGAGGTAAATGTTTACAATTAGGGCCTGACCTCCGATGACCTTGACCTTGACATATGTTGTCAAGGTCACCCTCCTGTGACCTTCAGAAGGTTTTAGTCGGGGGTCGCTTCTTATTAAAAAGTTATTAACAATTGTAACAAACAAATTGTAACCGAGTTCCACGTGGGTTAGATGACGCGCTTTACAAACTTGTAACCGAGTTCCGCGTGGGTTAAATGACGCGCTTTACAAACTTGTTTACAAGCTCGTTTATTGTATACAAAATATCTGCTTAAAGCAGGGCACACACATTATATGTCCTTATATGTCATTATATGTCACATTATATGTCATTATATGCGGCAGTTATATGTCCGCGATGTAAGAATAAACTTACTTTATATATGTCAACGTTGTTGTTTCGGTGTCTCCGAGAGACACAAGAGACATGGTAGTGTCTCGTGTCAAGTACACACGAAACGAGACCGCATTTTCGTATCATAACACGTGTGTATGCCCTGCTTTGTATTTAATTAGCAGACAGTTGTCACGTGACCTTCTTCATCACTTCTATTTCGCTAATAATAGTGAATATTTGTGGCGATATACAATGAACGAGCTTGTAAAGCGCGCCACGAATCTATGTAACAACTCGTTTCGCGTGAAAAGTGTATGCGTGAACTATTTCGACATATATATTTAGTCATTTATGCCTTCCAATATTCAAAATAGCTGCTATATTTTTTAAACTTTATTTGTTAATAACTTTTTAATAAGAAGCGACCCCCGACTAAAACCTTCTGAAGGTCACTCAGGAGGGTGACCTTGACAACATATGTCAAGGTCAAGGTCATCGGAGGTCAGGCCCTAAATGTAAACATTTACCTCCGTTGAACCTGAAGTGCTTGTTACAAACCTGCATTGAAATGTGATGTGATTATAAATAGAAAACATCAGGAATTTTCTAAATTATCACAATTATAAATAATTTTCTTGCAGAAAAGTTAATATTTAACAATAAGCAAGATATTATTACATGTTATTGCGCGATATAAGGTTAAGCAAAACAAATAATTACTCGTCAAGTGCGCCTGATTTCTTTCTCATTTCTTCAGATATTTATCTGGCAAACCAAGTGATTTTTTACTTTGACGTTCTGCAGAGGAATCCTTAGTGTAATTTGTTGAGCTTGAAATGTCAGATTTATATTAGAATGTGGTGTAATTAAAAATGGAAGAAAAGAATAACTACTTAAAATATTTTAGTTGTACGCATTATACTTGATGCTATTATGTACATATAAATGGTGATCCGCAACGGAGTGAAGATTTGTGTGAATATAAGGAAAAAGGAAAGAGAGACATGAAGAGATAGGAACAGAATTTCTTATATCTCAAATTCCTGTAATACTAATATCAAAACTAAAGTTGTGGTTTCTTGTACATGTGTAATTTAACTTAAGAGGTTGTAATAACGTGAGTATAATGCGTTTAGACATAAGTCGGATGCAGTTACAAATCAGAGTCGAATTATAAAATATTTTTACGAAAGATTGTAAAATAAGTTAGAATAAATTAAGTTAATGATAAATGTACAACAATAATCTCAAGATTAACTAATCTTAAGTGTAACGAAACGTTAATATCACTAGATATATACTGACATTTACAAAGATTTAATGGTGTATATTAAAATATATTATATATATAGAACCATTGATTTTCGATTAATCCTAATTTTTATTAATTATAAATTATCTATATAGTAAATAAAATCAGATTTATAATAAATGATCAGATTTGAGTTGTCGTAAATAGATTTTATTAAATATAGCTATTTAATTTAAATACCGATGAGAATTATAAATCGTATATTTTATATGTCTGACTCGAATATATTTTGTATGTTCTGCCATAATGTCAAATTGTACGTGTGTCTGATGCATAAAAAACTCGAATATGAGCAATTCAAATTTTTTTTAAATTGCACGTAAAATAATTAAAAAATTACTACTACTATTACGATTGGAAAGGGACATTTGTGATCAGACTTGCAAATAACTTTTACATGGATGGATCTAAACTTCTATTCGCTAAACTTTTTTTAACTATTGATTGTTTTATTATTAGATTTATTTTATAATCTTTAATTAATTAATTAGTTTATTTTAATTAGCTTATTTTAATAAGTTTTTGAGTGTGTACTTACTTATGTAAACTTTGTATTATTGTCTTATGTTGTTTTACTTTTAAATGTTGTTTCAAATACTCGTGGTCCCTTATATAAGATAGTATTGCACCACATTTATTACATTTTGCCTTATGTTCTGGTAAGTCCGAGTAATATTGCCATAGCTTGTCAGATAGTGTGTAGTATTTATCGGGAAACATTCCATGTTTACTTAAGTGTATTCTTAATGTTCTTATCATGAATTTTCTATCAGGTACCTGAATTTCTTTTTCACATTTTTTTCACTTTACCAGCGAAGGTTTTAATCGATTGAAATAATAATCCCACAACTTGCTGCGTGTTTGCCATTTCGGTAATTGTGTCCTGTATTACGGAATGTTTGATACTAAATGTGGTATAGAAATCGACTTAACAAGTGTTTGAAAAACTGCTTATAAAGATCGAACAAAGTATAGTATAGTATGCTTTATTTATTGAGATGTATAGGTATAAATATGAATATATACATATAATTTGAATTTGCTAGCTATACTAGATCAGATATCTCCATCTTTTTTTATTCTATATCATTAATTTTAAAATTTTGCTCAATCACACACAGTTAATTCTTACATGACAATTTGAAATATCGAAGTCCGATAGACACAGTAAAAATTTAAATCAGTTTAATCTTGGAAACATTCTCTTATATAAAATTATATTTTTTAACTTATATGTATTTTTTTTAGAATTGAATACGTATAAGTAATAAGAGAACGTGATAACACGATTAAATTTTTTCAAATTATGTGCAAAATAATTTAAAGATTATTATTATTACGAGGAGATAAATACATTTATGATCGAAATTGCAAATAACTGTTATATGGATGCCATTATAAAAGTTTTTTTTCGCTAAATTGTTTTTAGCTGCAATGTTGATTGTTTTATTATTACATTTATTTTATAACTCTTAATATTTTAATAAGTTGGTGAATGTGTACTTACTCATGTTGTTTTTTAAATGTTGTTTTAAAGACAAATTATTTCGATAAATAGGATATTATTTTACCACATTTATTACATTTTGCCTTATGTTCTGGTAAGTCCGTTTAATATTGTCGTAGCTTGTCAGGAAAAATTCTGTCTACTTAAGTGTATTCTTAATGTTCTTTTCATGCTATTTATATGAGATACCGGAATTTCTTTCTCACATTCCTTGCACTTTACTAGCAAATGTTCTAATCGATCGAAATAATCCCATAACTCACTGCGTTCTGCTTGTTTCGGTAAATCCACTACAACCGTTCTATACAGGATGTCTGATACTAAATGTAGTACAGAACTCGCCTCAATAAGCGTTGAGAAACTGCTCACGAAGGTCAAAGAGAAGTATGGTTTATTTATCGGAATGTATATAAATATGTATAATATATAATTTGAATTTGCCTAACTAGCAATCATACAATTCTATCTCTTCTTATTCTTTCACTAATTTTAAACTTATGCTAAGACATACGCAATGTTTACATATAATAATTTAAAACAGCAAAGTCAGGTAAACAGACAGTAAGAATTATAATTAGGGGAGACCGGGGCTAGACCGCTAGTTTTTTTTCGGTGCCGATTTTTAACAACAAAATAAATAATTTAAGTTAAAATTGGTATACCACTGTAAAGAGTGAACCTTTAGCTACAAAATTTATACAGGAAATTTTTATCTACGTCGCTTTGTTTAACCGGTATAGAGCAAAAACGACAACGGTGCAAAAATTGAAATCTCAAAAATGCCGGGGTTGAACCAATACCCCTCCGGGGTAAATCCGTTACACTGCATTTTCAATACATATACGTATATCTAATCCTGAAAAATGATAGGATACATTTTAATAATTGTTTTTTAAGAGAAAAATAAAAATTTATTTCAAATTTTTATGCGAAACATTAAAAAATAATTGTTTTACCTATTCCATAAAACAATCAAGGCACGTGAATACAGATCCTGACAAGCGCACGCATGTGTTGTGTGCCCTACGCTCGCACGCAATGCACTGTTTCCCATATGCTCTGCTTGTCAACTTCTTTGAGCACACGCAGCACGTATTATCCAAGTCTTCGTCAGAATCCGACCGCTGCTGCTTCCTTGATTTCGATTTACGCCCACTGCTCGTCGAAGGCTGCGGTTCTGTTTGTGTGGCATTTTTTTTGGGCCGGCCTCTTAATTGTTTTGCGGCTGCGGAAACGCTCATTTTATCTTTTCTCACCGCAAGAACTGCCTTCTTGAGTTGCTCCTTGTCGACGGGAGTCGTTTTACGACGATACGTGCGTACCATTTCCCTCCTATACAACTGACGCACGTGCAAGGGAAGACAGAATCACGCCGCTCGAGGGAAACCTAACCTGAAATCGCCGTGAGCTGAAGTCGTGCGCCCGGCGCACCACAGTGACGAGACTAGCGGACCAGCCCCGGGTGCTCACTAGCGGATAAGCCCCAAACATAAGTTTCAGGTTTGATCGCCCACGAAATATTAGACATCAACGATAATAAAAAAACTACACTGGATTCGTGTTCAGCATGCATTACTCTTTATAATCACTTACTTTGAGATTCGGTGATACAATAATATTCAAGATATTACAAAATTTCCACGCGCAGAAAATTTCACTTTCACCTTCCGAAAACACGTTTGCCCTCGTAAAAATCATAACACGGCAGGTAACCTGCCGAAACTCCGTTGGTCACATGGGTACCATAAGCAGCATTTACAATGTTAATAGCGAGTTCGCACAATATACAGGTTCCGAGATATTTGATTTTGCGGATTTACCCCGTTAGCGGTCTAGCCCCGGTCTCCCCTACTTTAATTTATGAACGTTTTCTTACAAAATTATACTTTTTGGCTTACGTGGGTTTTTCTTTAAAAAGATAACATGTATATAAATAAATATATACTATATATAGGATACATATAAGTAAAGAAATTTTAAAATATTCAACGGATTTTAGAACATTTTTAAAGAAATATTATGATGAATTAGTAACATCTGATTTTCTTAATCATGCAGTTTCTTTTATATACCTGTTCCAAACATACAAGCAAGGTATTTAGAAAAAAATAAAATTATTAAGATTCACACAAAAGCACTTGGTTCTATTCATGTGACATATGCTACAAAGTACAAACATATCTATTTGTAGAAAACATTAAAATAGTTAATACGACCCGGCGCCAAGTATGTGATTATTTTCTATTAGGAAAATATTAATATTTTACGTAATCAATATTTAAACAACAATAAAGATACTATTGCTTCCGATAATAAAATCTAATTATGTCTAACTGTACAGAATAATCGCGCCCATCTATTCACCCGTATGACTTCACGCGCTCGATATACAGCGATCGTCGTTCGTTTATTTCTCGCCGGATGTTTCCGTCAAATGTTTTGAAGAACGTCGCATACGCAAGTGCCTTTGTTCGTACACGATGTCTATAAAACGGCTTCGTACATTAGACGATCTCATTAGAGTTTCACTTAACGAAGCGAGAAAGTTCCACGAGAAACCGGAATATGAAGATGAAGTTCTTCGTAATTATATTTGTCGTCTTCGCGGTTGGGGTAAGTTTCTGAAATTATTTTCGGTTTTCCGATAGTGTGTCTCTTCGGATTTTTGCCATTACCTGAAAATTAAAACCCACTTGCATTATACACGGGAATATCGCATATAAATTTGTTATAATATATCACAATTTTGTTATGTTAAATGCATATTGTATGTACACATCTGTACTTTAAAGAGAACGAATCGTATCTTCATTATTATGAATTCAGAGAAAACAATTTTTAAAGGGAGGCTTTAAATAGGGAAATGGTGTATTTTTTAGATATAAAATAAAAGTAGCAACTTGATTTATTGTTTTTAATAAAGTAATTTTACTGACTGAATATTTAATTATACAATTGCCAATAACACGCTGTATCCAACCAAAATTAAGGCACTATAAAATATTTTAATACGACTTTTTTACCGGAAAAACAAATTTAATTCAATTTTTTTGAATTATGAGATAACTAACGCAATTGCAATTACGCGACATGTTATAATAAAACTTATACTGTTTTTTTGTAAGACGTCTGCTGTGATTCACTTGTCAATTCACTTATGATACTATTCATCTAGCGCAACTTAATCCGCGGTTTAAAAGAATAACGACTCTTCTGCTCTCGTGCGACGAATTTTGCACATAGACTTGTAACACTATTATAGCATGTAGGGAACACCTTAGGCATACTTTTTATGAGTTAAGCCCATAAAAAATCGAAATTTTTTTAGTTCTGGTATTCTTTTTAGTTATATGATATATTCTTCTCGGGGTGCAATATGTAAATATGATGGAATAAAAACTTTGCTTTCAGGCACAATGCCGCTCGGTCACGCTTTCGAACACAGGTAGGATTTGCATGTTTCATGTTCGCGTCATATTGGAAATTAAACACTCACGCACAATGATCATTATCGAAGCGGATAGAGAATACTATATTGCGTTGACTCTTTGAATTTAGCAGGCGAGAAAATTTCCGTAAACACGCCGGACCAACTAAAAGAGCTAATTGCATTGTATGAAGAAAATTTCGGGAAGCTCATAAACTTCGCCATAAAAATGAGCAAAAATAAGGATAACAATAAACGAGAGGTCGGATAATATGCTGTAACGTAACTTAAACTTAAACAATATTTTATGTTGTTAAATAATATGCGATCTATTAGTAAAGATGTTACGTTTTGACTGAATATAAATGTCGCATTTTAGATACAATTTCTAAATCAGCTAAGCTCTCTTATCGAGCAACTTGTCAAAGAGCAGTCAAAGGTAAGAAATGTGCACGCTAAGTTTGACAACGATACAAGCGCTATCTTGCAGGCACCAAGTGACAATCCAACGATGAAGAACGCAAATAATAATATAAATAATGTGGAAGATCTAATTAATACAATGAAGGAGATTGATATTGTCTATCAGGATGGGGAGATTACTGACGAGCACATTCGAATCAGTAAGTAATCGAGAATCTTAATTGACTCAAAATACGCTCTGACGTCAAAGAATATTATTAGCATTAATAAGTCTGAATATTTAAATAAGATATAAATTATACAGAAATTAATGCACACGTAAGTATCTTACAGGAAACTATAAAAACATAGTTAATATCTTAAAATTAATTGCAGAACGGGCCGCCGAGGGGTACAAAAGAGCCGCGTCTTTCGCAACGGAAGAACGGATGACTAGTATGCTAATTGATATTCAACGTCAAGTGGTGCAAATTCGAAAATATTTAGACAAGTTATGCAAGTAAGAGAGTCGCAAAAACTATTATAAGAAATGCAAGCTGCGTTATTAACGTCTACTAACCAATTAAAAATTAATTTCGGTATTTCAGAAAACATCATCCGACGTCGACGGCCATTTTAGAAGTAAATCCCGATGATGACACTTCCTCCGATCAGCCAAAGTAGCGATTCTATGAAGCAAACAATATAAAAAAAAAAGACTTAATACATGTCAATATATTATAATATTCTAATATACAAATTATTAAATTTTAATAATTTAAAACACATGATATATTTCTTCTATAATATTCTCGAAAGTTATGAAATATCTAATCGTGGTATCAAGTCATATTTCTATGTAATTATGAATTATTACATTATATTTAGAGTATAATTAATAAACTAATAAATAATATAAACAAAACGAGTAAGCAATTATAATAAAATTCTAAGCAACATATATGTTGTCACATACATACACATACGTCACAATTTTGTTTAATATTTAATTTTATTGCAGTGATTCGTCTTATTACTACGCACGAAATATTTATACACCTGCAATATACCGAAGTTGCTAGATATCTTGTTGCTAGATATCGTGTTAAAGTGTTTTCAGTTTCGCCATTTGATACGTTTGGTCGATAAAACGTAGTCGTCGCTGACGACGAAACCCTTGTCGCGACGAAGCACTTCTTTGTCATTAATTGGTAAGTTTTTTTCCTGATTTAATCGAACTTGTCGATCGTAATGCATTTGGAACGAAGAGGAAGCAGTGAATTTCGTTTAAGTAATCGTCTATTAAGTTTTAACATCTCAAACCATTTTCGTACGATAAATAACAGCGGTCAATAGTAGCTCCCTAGTCACTTCCGTGTCTGCGATTGCACAGTGCACTTCGGTATAATTCTTTTAATAATAATATTTCTTTTGAATAATCAAGTGTGCAATTGTCATTGACAATTATTTATCATTACTATTATGCTTATAATCGTGAATTATATTTTTCAGGCTCAGTTAGCTTGAGAATGTTACGAATCATCAATTTGGTTATAGATATTAATTACAATTAATATTTATTTATAATTAATATATATAATCCAGAGATAATAAAATTGAAAAAACGTCTCGATATGACATAATACTTTCTCAGATAAATGAAATTATTAAAATCCTACAAAATTCTATAAACTTTGAGAAATCAGTTGATGTTATGTTGATAATTACTAGATGGATTGTTTTAATCAATGTATGTAGATTAAAGCGAAACTCATATGCACGCTACGTCAATCGTGAGTTAGAAATTAGAGAAGTTAGATTGAGATTCCGTATAGGCACGGGCACACACGTGTCGATCATTATCGCAGCACGATTTAATTTGAGGTACTATCGTAGTTCTCATTTTGTATCAGTTTGAATCTTTATGAAATTGCATTTATTGGCAAAATTATTCTATTAAATTCATGACTAATAAAAATAGGCAAAAATTAGATGTAGAATAATTTATCGTAATCCTACCTTCAACGGAATATTTTTATATAAAAAGTGAAAGATATATGTAAAAGTGATGGAACGAAGGTGAATGATACGATGAAGTAGAAGGGATTTTACACGAGATTAATATCACGCTTTCTCTAAATTACAATTTCGCATGCTATATGATTGTCCTCTTGCATTTATGGAAGCGATTTTCGAGCCACGTTGTTAAGAATGATTATTCGAGGATAAGACATGCATTATTCAAAGTAATGGTTCTCTTAGAAAACCGCATTTTATATTTCGCTTTATTACCGTCGGCATAAATAAATCTCACGTTTAAAAGTAATTTAGATAGTTTTAGAATTGGTTTAAAGATGTGTTATTATAGATTGTTGAAAATGGTTTCATTTTCTTTTCTAAAATATGTATGTATAATCATTTACGTTTGAAAATGAAAAACTTTGAAGTCATATTGCTTCTTAATTAAACGGAGGTACTAAATTACATCATTATAAATTAAAATTGTTAAAATAATTATGCGTGAATAAAAGTGTGCTTCAAAGAGAGTTGTCTTGATTTTTCGCATTTTATTTGTCACTGCGTGTTCAGATCATACAAATCTTAAATAATGGACAAGCTGGTTTGTTCCAGACACAATTTATAAAGCGAGTTGTATTCGTTGCCTAATGGGAAAAGTTTTTACATTTCATCTTGCAAAACGACTGTGAGACATGAACTTTATAACGTTGTCTCAATGTACAGTGATAGATAGTACAGTACTCAATGTACAGTACTAAGTATAACATGTAATAATTAAGTATAACATTTAAGTTCTTGCACTATTTATAATGCGAAATGCAAGTTAATTGGTGCAAGCTCGTTATTACGCGCTTTGTATTATAAATCTCAGTCATTTTCCTTTCTATGCAAATTGCATTCTCTTTCTCAGCCCGAGTTACGCGCGCATAAATGTACGATTTAAATTCATTGGAACATTACTCGTACCACGAAAATGTCGGCGAGGACGACGGACCGACAAACAAGTTACAAGGAAATTACGCAAATGTGATCGTAAATAATAATAATTCGGTTGCACGAGAGAACAAGCAATCTTTTGACGAGCAACGATTGGCTGTTTACAATTTTCGCCTATAAAAAAGGGCCATCGCATCCCCGCCCCCGTGAATTATTCCTTATTGATCAATCGACTCGAATGCCTATATCGGTCCATGGTAACAGGATATTCTATTTTAATACATTTTTAAAATACATTTTTCCTATTTGTGTTAAGCAAATTTACATTTTTATTGCAATCGTAATAGCTGCGTTTAATATACATATTTGTTCAACTTTATCTACCTTCACTCAGAGCTTCTATATATTTTCAGATCAGGTGCTTCTCACTTCCCATTTGCAACTCAATATATTATGTTTATCTAATTTTTTTCACCATTCTCAAACTTTGTATTTTATTCTTTACATACCGTTAATACAAAATCTTGTATTTCCACATATGATTCATTATTACTTAAATTAAATTTCAAATTCGAACTTTTCAGTCCAAACAGAGATGTCTGAGCAACGAAGCGTCACGCCGGTTGGGGGGGCAAAGTCGGGCGTCGGCGTCGGCGTCGGCGCCGGCGCCGGCACCGACACCGAACGTCGGACGGGCATAAGCGTTCGTGGCGGCACGACGCTCATGAAGAGCGTTTCCATATTCCTGACGAGCGGTCGTAAAGCGTCAACGAATTCCAAGCGGCAGATCGCCGCCGCTTCCGGCAAGGACGAGTTGTCGAGAAGGAGACGTCGCAGAAAGATGCCGGAGGGTGGAGGCGCCAGGAACTCCGCGTATATCGTCAAAGTGATTGAGTCCCTTAAAAAAAAGACGAGATTCTCCAGGCGAGTTTGCGGGGACGCGGACGCGTCGATAAATCGCGATGACTCTCGAATTAATTTTTCTAGTGCTTTATTTTATCATTCTCGACAAGAAAATGGAAAATTATTTAAATGGACTTGAACCGATAGACGAAAAATTAATGAAATTACACGATTTACAAAAATGAGAAGCAAGAGTTATGTTGTGTGAATTATATTAGTTTAGTACACAGTAAAAAATTTTGTGTTAATAAAGGTCCACTCACAATTTTGTGTTAAAATAACTCATTCATCGTGTTATTTTTGACATTTAGAAATGTTGTATCGACATTTTTTTAGTAAAAAAATACACTTCTAAATGTCAAAAATAACACGATGAATGAGTTATTTTAACACAAAATTGTGAGTGGACCTTTATTAACACAAATTTTTTTACTGTGTAGCATAAATGTACATAAATCGAAAATTAATTTAATCCGGTGCTTGATTTGCTTTTATCTACAGGGTGGAACTGGATAACCTCTGCAAACTTTACAAAAAGTTAACCACCAATTCCAGCCAACAACAAGTTGAACGATCGATATCTGTTGGCAGAAGGCCACAATCGAGGCCGGCTGTCGAGGTAATATTATGCGACGCGCAATTGAAAGTTGACTACCCTTGTGTTCAAACAAAATAAAAAAAAGCATACAGATTGTTAATTAATTGATACAGATTACACTTAAAAATTATTTCAAACTCACATTGCTCAGGGAATCGACAGGACTATTTTTCGTGAACTCCTTCACAACACGTTTCACGTGATCACGGAGGACACCCTGGTGGAGCGTTTGTTTAGTTGTTGGGATCGAGAGATCGAGGGTGCTATCAGACTCGAGCCGTGGATCATGGGACTCGACGTGTTCCTGCGGGGTAGCCTGCACGACAAGATCATTTTCTGCTTTCACGTGTACGATCTAAACAACGATGGATACATTACGAAGGACGAAATCTTTCAGTTACTCAAGTAAAAGGCGATTAAAATTCTATTACAGTCTCTCTGACGTAGATTTTTGTCCGTTTTATTTGATAGTCGTAAAAAGCATTTTCGTAATTTTCGTAGAAATTGCTTGATAAAGCAGCCCGGTGAGGAAGATCCGGACGAAGGAGTGAAAGATTTGTCGGAGCTGGCGCTGAAGAAACTCGATGTCGATCACGATGGGAAAATATCCTTTCGGGATTACGAGACGGCGATCAAGGAGGAACCGCTATTACTAGAAGCTTTCGGACAATGTTTGCCCACTGAAGAAACCTGCGCGGGCTTCTTGGCGACTCTTCAACCCTAAAAATATGAAAGAAATTATCTAAAACAGATGTGTTGCAAATAATAAACTTTTTTTTTCAATAAGAGACATTTTTAACAATCGATTACAATTAGATACAATATGAAGTTTATACCCATGTCGTTTCTTCCTCCAAAAAAACTTCTTACTGTTACACAATATTATTTATCAATAAGTGCAGTAGTTGCGATATGCAGAAATCAGGTCAGCTCGATTGCATACTTGTACGTGTAATTGAGCAGAAAATACATCAGTTGCCATAACGTGACGTTGACGTAATTATTAAATCCTTTCCGCTCATTTCGAGGCTCGTTCGCGCAGTTAATGATCGATGAAGAACAGACGGCCGGTTGATTGATCGCGACACGTTATCGGAACATTCGAACATTATTGAGGTATTAACTTCTTAATTAAAATTGATAACTTCTTCTGCACATAAAGTTAGCAGTATGTGGCAATCATTCTAACATATTTAATTCTGGTTAAATAATATAGATTTTACATTGACTGTATTATTTATTATTTAATTTTATTATGTAAATTAGATCGCAATTACACCAATATATAAAACAAAAACAATGCAAACGTTAAAGTCTTAAGATACTTTCAAATAATAACAATTACCAAGATTCTTATACAGCGATAAAGAGTTTTATTGACTGACTAATCTTGCTTCTCTTAATGTTCGAGAATCATCCATGAGATTATGCTATGTTCTTGTCTAGTTACTATATTATACACAAAAATAACTGTTCGATGTCTTCTTAATTAATAATTATCTGTAATGAGACACGGTGTGCGGATAAAAGAAAGAAACGGCCGTAAATAAACCAAATAATAAACAACAAATCTCAACATTAAATTCAATATAGAACGTAGATGAAAATGTGATACGATGACAACAGTCGTTAAAATCGGACATTGAAATGCCAAATGTTAATGCCTAATGTTAATTTCACGGCCATATTTAAAGCGGTTGCGTTTAGATCGTCGGGGCAAATGGTAAAATGTGGCCGGGCAGTTCTATTTTAATCGTTATTAACGCGTTGATTTTTTTGGTAATAAATTTAAATAAATTGTTTGAAGCCTTTTCTTCAAATTTCTTTTTTTAACATTTTCTTTCAAAGTTGATAATCGAGAGAGCATCTTTTACTTTAATAAATTAAATTAAATTAATTAAAAATTATATTGTTAAATTGTAGTGTTTCTTCGTGTCAAGTCCTTGGATATCTTCTTTAAATTTAATGTAAAATATTAAAAAAATATGAAAATAATTATAATCGAAACGGCAAAGAACAAGAGACGACGATGCAGATTTTCTGAAACTTTCAAAGAGGTAACATGCATCTTCCTCCTTTGTTCTTGCCATTTTTAAATCAAGCATGTACTTGCTTGATTTAATACAATTAAAAAAATAATATAGTAACAATTATTAATAGTTTTATATAGCCACGTTATTCTATATAAATGTCTTGCGATTAATTATTTTTTTCTTATTAGGTACATTCTTTGCCGCCAAATACTGATTGGAATACTTTGCGTAATGATATAAAAGATCCAGTTGCCCAAAATGAGAGGATTTTGAAGCTTTTTTTACAATTGGCAGTGCAAGCAGCCAATCGTTTAACGCATTTGAGAGAGGAAACTGACAAAAAATATGATTGTAATAGACGCAACGACAATCCACTAATTACAACAACAGAAGCTCTCACAACTCAATCGAATATAGAATGGCTTGACAAGAGTAAAAAAATCCTGAATTATTCGTCTTCCGATGATTTTGAAATAAATGCAGATCAAAATCAAACAACTTTTTACCAGCAATTACAAGAGCTGTTTGATCCTAATAATCTTTCAAATATCGACGATAAAAATATTTTACGCAATCTAAATTCGCAGATGAGCAATTTAACTCCAAAATCTGCACAAGATGTCCAAGACACTTTATCTAATATTACCAGGCATGATCATGAAGCACTTAATTCGGACAATTTGCAAAAATCAATTCTCGATTTAGATACAGCAAGCAACTCGCTCAATGCAAATGAGTTTAGACCGAATTTTCGGAAATTAGCCGGAAATGATGTCAACGAAAAATTACTTGGTCAAATCGATTTAGTAAACAACATTTTGAATACATCGGTCATGAATGACTTAACTAAAACTGTAAATAAGTTTTTTCCGAAATTGCAAAATATGCAGGAGTCAACGTCCGGTGTAAGTCAACGATTATTCGGCGCAGATTTAGCACAAGTTGTTCCGAAAATTATTAGTAATGTACGCGAAAATATGAATCAATATGTTCCTCTACAAAATACACAACATACACGAGAGCCGTCGGATAAGATCGACGATATAAGCCAGAGATTTTTCGATCCAATTATAATTAAAAATTCCGGAACCATTCTTTATCCGCAAACTGCAGATAATTTGTCTGTGGCGAACCAGATTTTATCAGACACGAAAAACATCGTGGAATCGGTGATTAAAGTTTTGCCGGAGGCTGCAAAAGGCGCGAGTAACTTACTGAATCAAGTTATTCCGCAAACCCGAGATACTGCTAACAAGTCGTTAAAAGTTCAACAGGAGCAAAGTAAAACTGCTGAACAAACAGGAAACCAATTTAAAGATCCGTTGCATAATCGAGAAGACTTAACAAGCAATACGGAAAGTAATATTCATGAAGCAGCTAATGCATCTAGACGGAATAATCAAGAA
Organism: Temnothorax rugatulus; assembly: GCA_035220575.1. Classification (NCBI taxonomy): domain Eukaryota; kingdom Metazoa; phylum Arthropoda; class Insecta; order Hymenoptera; family Formicidae; genus Temnothorax; species Temnothorax rugatulus. The sequence continues at coordinate 49,574 of JASTWL010000669.1, read as the reverse complement.
ACAACAGCTAACGGTTTGCCGATAAACGATGATAATTCAACAACCGAGAGCAATAATAAGCAACATTCACCCACATTATTAAAAGATTCCTCTATTCCACTCCTCAGATTGCTTTCGGATTTTAATGAATACGAGAACAACAATAGCAAGACTGAAACCGATCTTTCTTTCATTCAGACAAATGACAACGCCAGTAGTTTTATCGATGAGAAACAGTCAATGAAGGAGCATGAAAAAAAGGATCAACTTCTAGATCAGATTGATGAAGAAATAAAAGCCGAAGAATTTCAGAAGATGAACGAGACAAGAACGGATTACAGTGACGAGCAATTAAATCCGGTTTCGGAAAACTTGTCTAAAAAAAGTAAGGAAAGTGAATTGACAGACGTTGCGACATCAATATCCCCTAATCAATTAGAATCCAACACATTCACATTAGTCACAATTATGGAACAAGCCGAGAGTTTGAGCGGTGCACAAGATTCTGAAAATGTGAACAACGTTATAAAATCTGATCTGGAAAAAGTAAGGAGACTTCAAGATAATCCCACTGCTAATGACGGGGCAAATCGATCGATTGAAAATCAAACGACTCACGTCGATAATCCGCTAGAATCTAACAGTTCTCTTATCGATGATTTGAAAGACGGAAAATTGAACGAGCAGCTATCTGAGGCACAATTGCAGGAAATCAGCGATCAACTGATCAACGCGCTCTGGCCGATTATAGAGAAGAGAATGAGCAATAATCGAAGTTACGTGACAGATCATTACAATAAACAATGGAACAAGAATTTGCTATTGAACTGATTCTCTGGTATCTGATTCTAGGCAAACCATCTATGGACAAGAGTCAAATCACGTAGTAAGTGCTAAATCCAGAATTATGTAGAAAAAAACGTAATTGGTTGTAATAATTGGAGTAATTATTTAATGATAGTAATTATTTTGCAATTGCGGCTTGGTACATTGTAATAAGAGCAATTAAAATAATTATAAAAGTAATCTATAAAAATTGGTACTAAATGTGAGTTATACATATCAGTTTTAGGGCTATTCTACAATACGTCGCAAAAACGATGGCAACTAGTTGAAAAGTGTTATTTCCGGTTGCGCTTATCAGTTGCGTTTGTCAAAAGAGGGTTGGCGAACTTTTAATTTTTTTGGCGACAGTAACTGGCAATCGGCAATCAAAAATAACACTTTTCAACTAGCATTCAGTTGCCATCGTTTGCGACGTATTGTAGAATGGCCCTTAAAGTTTGTAGCCCGTGAGAAATTAATTCCAGCGAATATGAGCGTTGAAAGTGTTTCTCGTAAAATTGATTTTACTATCTTTACACCTTCACCGCGTGAAAATCAATTAGCCACGGATAATTAACCAGAACATATTACCTTTTCGCTTTGATAAGTTCGATTGTAATATGTGACGAAATACCGACGAAACTTTTATCACATCACGCATCGATTCTCGATTTAATACGATCTTAAAACTTGACTCATATATGTCAATAAAAAGAATTTTGTATATCAAAAAATATACATTCGCTTGTGTATATTTTCAGGAATAATACATTTTATATGTTAATAATTAACCTAATTTAGTGATTAATTAAAGATAGTTACTAATTATTTGTTTATAATAAAAGATTTGTAATAAGTCTTTTTTTTTTAGAAAAATCACGATCAAGTTGAGGATGCTTGACGCTCTCAAGAAAATCAAGATTATACTCGAAGAAAAAGAAGCTGTCAGTAAGAGAAGATAATTATTACATTATATGTTTTATTCTGTTTGATATCTATTGAAATCTATCAAGTGTCAGAGCATAGAAAATAATAAAAAGAATAAGAAATACTTTTAGTTGTATAAGGAAAAAATACAGAAATAAAGGCAATCGAGAGAACAATAACCGTCAGCACAAGAGCAACACGAAAAAACCTGCAATTCTCAATCCATATGTGCGTCCCAGTTTTTAATAACGCTAATTTATTTAAAAAAAAGACTGTTAATAATTAAATATTGGAATATATAGACAACGGCGCGGGCGGTCAAAACGAATTAATCTTTTGACTGTCAATGGGTGGTAGTGGTTTAGTGGCAAAATGCCAGACTCGTAACTGCGAGGAACCGGGTTCGAGTCCATCTGATCACAGGAATTTTAATATTCGAACGAAGCTGCACCCCCGCACGAGAAATTAACGAGAGGGGAGTTTCTCTCTCTAGCTCGTGCGGAGAAACTGGACTTAAGTGCCCAGATTTTATATCTACTACATTCAAATACATTTGTATAGTGTATACGAAAATATCCTTAAAAGAAGTGAAAACCGTAAAATAAAAGTACCTTTTCTTGAATGTGGCTTTTTCCATTAAGAACAGACTTCTCGCCAGGACTTCGCGACGGAAAAATCCGTATTCAAGATTATACTTTTATTAAACGGAACAATTAGAACAGGGCCCTATATTTTTTTGTTTTTAGAGTCGCTAAATTCAAATGTAAAATCAAAATTGTGAAATTCAAAGTGGCGGATCTAATATGACGGACCAAACATGCAATAAAAATTGTTTAATTTGCATAAAAATTTATATTTAAAAGTTTTTAAATCGCTGATTTCAAATTTAAAATAAAAATTCAAGAATTCAAAATGACAAATTCAATATGATGAGCAAAAAATTTAAAATATGATTTAATTGCAATAAAAGTTTTGAAGGGTTTTTGAAGCCGATAATAATTTATACGTGTTTAAAATTGAAATTTGTTAATTTCAAATAATGCATTTAATATGACAGCCAAAAACTTTAAAATATCCGCTCGGTTTGCATAAAAATTAATTTATAAGAATTTTTATAAACTTTACCGCCATTAAAAATTTTGAAATTTTGATCTCAGATTTAGATTCAGCGACTCAAAAACCCTCCTGAAAGCACTTTTTTAATAATTTTATTAACTCTTTTGTCAAAAGCATTTTTTTCGCCTAACAGCCAAGGAGTTAAAATAGCATTGTGTTAATTTAGTAATCTTTATGGTGCAAATTACGATCGTGGTATGCAATTCGCAAGAAGGTAATGGCTGTTGCGCGAGAAATCGGGCCCTTGGCATTTCGTCTCATTGATCGGCATCGCGTGCGCCCACAAACTGATTGCCTATAAGTGGATGGCTCCGGACTTATCACGCGAATGATTGCGGGCTATCGCGCGAATTAAACGGCGCGGATCTTTAATCGCCATCACAGGTCTTGATATCGCGCCGTTGCATTGCAGCGCGAGTTCCACCGGCACCGGTCGGGTTATCGCATATAAAAAGTCGGTTTATTGTATATGCATTCGCCGTTCTGAGACGTGCTAAGCCAACAATTACTTGTGTGACAATTGCGTTATGACAATTATGTGCCTGTCAATATTGTGGACCACCCTGGTGGTGGCCAGCGCCCAAGTAAGGACAGCAAAACAAGCAGTTAATAACAATAACATGACATTGAGAACCAGTAAACAAACCTTTCGTATCTCTATTATGGATTATTTACATATATATATATATATATATATATATATATATATAATAACAATCTTTTGTAATTATTGTTATTAATCTTAATAATCCTTTGGTAACAGAGTATCAGTAATCTGTTGTATATTACAAATTCATTATATTTGTAAATTTAAAGGGTAAAAAATTATTAAATATTTATAAAATTGTGTAACAAATTAGATTTAATGACGCTGTAATTTGCATATAAATCTTTCCAGGCGTATTCTTCAGAACAATCTTCGGCAGAAGAGGTAAGGAAAAAATTAAGAAATAAATAAAAAAATTTTAATTTTTATCCTGATTACCTAAGAATATTACGTATAATAATTTCCACTAGAATAAATTAATTTCATAGTGGACGTTATGGGCTATAGTAACACATTATTATAATCACTATTTTACACAATTAAAATCAATATTCAGTCAAAAGCACTTTATCATAATTTAATTTTAATAGTGTAAAAAATTTATCGCGTCACTTGACTGTGTAGAAAAAAATTACTATTTATTTTGTTATAAAAAAATCGATTTCCTTTATTATTTTATATACTCTGACATTCCATTGACGGCTGATATTTTCTTTCAAAACTGAAGGTATACGACTGGTAATTTACAGAACGCAAAACCGGTCATCGAGAACAAAAACGTAAACAAGAACGTGAACATCATCGTGAACGTGGACCCGCAGGAAGTGGCTCAGGAATTGTGGAAGATAATAGACGCTCGCTTAAACAACAATACGAATCACATTACCAGCTCGCAGAGCATAATGAAGGATCTCGAGGACGCTATAACACCTCTCGTGTCACCCAGCAGAAGAGGTATACCTCCGTCCGCGTTCCAAGTGGCAGACCAGCTCGATAAAATCACCCGAAGGGCGCTCACCAGAGACGCACCAAGCATGAATATGTTAGACGAAGAGATCATGACGAGGGACATCGTGGCGGACATGATGGCCTCCCTGAAGATAATTCTGTCGAAAGATACTCAGGTGAAGACCGATAAGAAAGACACACCCGGTAGAAGGATGATGCAACGTCCTGTCACGACAACAATGTCGTACGACGATGAACTGGATGATTACGCGAACATCAGAATCAAGATTCGTAGGAAGGATATTCTCGACGCTATTTATTAGCTCGCGGCGTCACATTTTCTACTTAACGAAAGAAAAATTATACTATTAAATAATGTTTGTATAATTATTGACATTAGATCTATCTCGACTTAATTGTTAACATCAATAAATTTTCGAAGAAAGTGAATGTTTAATATACTTGATTTTCTCTTGTTTTTATAAATAAATGATTTTTTTGATTACGGTATGCATATTTTATTCGTGTGTTTTATTAGGATGCTTACTCCAGTTTTATTTGTCCGGTAATACTGCTATTAAGGAATTAAAAGTCAAGAAAATGTCCAATAACAAATTAATAAATACATCTTTTATTTATAGTATAATGTAATTGCTCTTAGCAATATAATTGATGCAATTAATGTATTTTCAATAAAAATAGTTTCTCATAAATATCAGAAACTTTCTTTTTTTAATGCTCCTGCTGGCTCGATTACCAAGTCCACGTTGACAAAATGCGATGTGAACTGTAAGGCGTGAAAAATGATGTTAAAAAGCTAAATTATTCTTGCAACATACAACCTCACTTTTCTTTTTATAGTGCAATGTTTTTATATTTAAAATAACTGTCACAGTGTTAAAATATATCGAAGACCCGTTTTGTTAACATAATATGTGAAAGCAAATATTTATTTCAATTCGGCAACTGTCAAGCAGCTTTGATGTTTTCGTTCTTGATTAGGCATAATTTAATTCGACATACAGGGTGTCTCAAGTTTTTCAATACAAACTTTAGTAGTATGTTCTATAAGCAAAAATAAGAAAAAAATGTTAATTATATAAATATAGGCCTTAAAATGCTATTAGAAAGTTATAGCAAAAGTTATAATTTTGTATTAAAGAAATAATAACGGTTGCCATAAATAAGTGACACGCCATGTACATAACGGGCGCCGATCGATGATGTTTATCTTATCCGCTTCTTCTAGTCATGCTTACTATTTGAAATGATTGAAGGTAATCATAAAAACTTATAAATACTAGTAACAAGCAGTACCTTGTAGAATATTATTCCAAAACGGCGACTTTTCACAAACGAAAAATATACGGATATTCATACTGTGTACGGTTTATATATGCAGGAAATGCAAGAACTTTTCTGTTAGAGAATGCCGTATGATACAGTATTTATTAATGTTTATTTGCAATTACGTTTGACGGGTTTAAATTTCTAGGGTGATAAATTTTCAATATTATATGATATCGTATAGCTTGTATCGACATGACCGGGCGGCACTTTGAAATGCAATTGTTTCTTACACATTTCGTACTTTTGTTATAACTTTTTATGTAATAAAGCATTTTAAAGCATCTATATTTATATAACATTTTTTTTTATTTTTGCTCACAGAACATACTATTAAAGTTTGTGCGGAAAAACCTGGGATGAGTTATTTATTGATTATCCGAACAGAATGGGGATTTTAGGTATATTTTAAAAATCAATTCTACCGATTACAAACCTCAAGAAATGACATTAATAACGTCAATAATATGCCATTAAAACGTCTTTAGACGTCATCCTGCTATCTAAGACGCTATTTAATTGAAAAGCATTTTTATTTTGATGTACGTTGCAAGAATTTTTATAATATATTTTCTCACTTCTGACGTCATCAATCCAAAATGCAGTGAGTAAACAGAGACCTTCAAAAGGAAAAATTTATTTCCTAATAAAATGCTTTATTATTTAACGTTTACTACAGTATATAATTATTTTATAAAATTAGCTTTAATTTATCACTTTGATATAGGAAGAAATTAATGCACTAAAATAAATATTTCTTTAATTCACTTACCTTTTTTCGATAAATAATAAATAGTATTATCTTTTATTTTTCTATAATTATTTTTTTATTACAATTAAAAACATTACAATTCAATGAACATTAGAAAAAAGAGAAAATATTGAGCCTTGCATTATTTATAGCTAATCTGAATCTACATGTAATATTTCTGGCGCGTAATTTATGTACTTCGATCTCGAAAGCTCGAAGCAGTCTTTTATAGTTTCACATATGTCACTATTTTATAGTTTCACATGTGTCAATTGGTGATATCGTAAAGAATAAATTGAATTTGGCACATTCACTCACGCAAACGATAACACCTTGGTATAATCGTCATGTGTTTTATAGAACTAACACAATTTTTTATTACGCTCAATGTAAATTCGCAAACGACTTTTAATTTGGAAGTGACCGTGAACGCTTCTATATGAATACTCGGCGACAGGCGATCGATTCATGAGTCGAGGCGAATCTCAAACATTGACAATCATGTCTTCCACGACGATTTCGCGCCGGATACTCGGCTGTCTGGTAAGTATATTATTTTCTAATACAATACCTGTCAAATGTAATGTTGTTAAATTCAGTTTACATATATTTATATAGGACATTCTCGTTGAAATTTTCATGTTTTGACTCTCACCTACTCTAATAATTTTGACAATTTTTTTTCAAGACGTTCTGAAAAAGAAAAGACATGTATTTTTTGTTTGGGCCTACGATCAATATTTCCGACAGTGTGATTTTTGTCAAAAGTGAATTTTTTGGTAACTTTACTTTTGCTTCCTCATAGAGGAAGCTTTGTGATGGTGAAAAAAAAAATTTCAAGATTTTGATGGAAATAGGTTTAGAATGTTCCAAAATGTGGAGAAATCATATTAGTAGAAAATGTCCGGAAGTATGTATGTGTGTGTGTGTGTGTGTGTGTGTGTGTGTACGGATTTTTTCTACACGCATCTGCTTCTACAATTTTTTAGATACCGGGTTGAAATTTTACACACAAATAGAGTATCATAGAAAAAGTATGTTCTCCTCTAATTTTATTAAAATCTGTCGACCGGTATGGATTTTAAGGGGATTTTCATTTTTTAGAAAAGTGTGTTTTACGCTGTAGCTTTCTCAATATTTGAGATATCGATCTATTTCTTATTCTATTATATTCTTCAGTTTTTTCTACCCCTATTTTACATATAATTCTTTAAGATTTGGTTGATTAGATCCATTTTTATATGCGATCAAAGGTTCATAATATTTTTAGAAATATGTGTTGCAAATTTTGAAATATCGGGCTATTTATAGTTTTATTATATTCTTGGCTTAATTGACTAGATCGGATCATGATCTAAGATCGGTATGATTCAAGCAATTAAGTCAAGATCGGGGCATGATCTAGACAATTATGCCAAGATCGGGGCATGATCCGAACAATTAAACCAAGATCGAGGGACGATCCAGACAATTAAGCCAAGATCGGGGCATAATCCAGACAATTAAGCCAAGATTTGGGTATGATCCAGACAATTAAGCCAAGATCGGGGCATGATTAGAGTCAAGATCGGGTGACGATCCTGCAGACAATTAAGTCAAGATTTGGGCATGATCTAGACAATTAAGCCATGATCGGGGCATGATTCGTACTTATAATTGGTATTAGAAAAATAATTTCGGACACAATTACATCACAGCATCTCAAAGATATGTTAAATTTAAAAAGAATAGTATTTAATCTTTATTTAATTAAAGAATAACTATATAACTTCATATAATACTTGTCAAGTTTCATAAATTCTTAACACATTCATACTCCTTTGAATGTTCAAGACGCTTGTCATCACCTTAGTAGCAACAATGTTTTGTTTACAGATTTCGATCGAATAAATTCATTGAACGTTCTTAATAAAAAGGCAGGATGCCTCAAGAATTAATCAACCAAATCTTAAACAATTATATATGAAATATGGGTAGAAAAGACTTAAAAATATAATAAAATTAGAAAAATTGCGTCAAACCAGTCGCAGTTTATTCAATTCTAAATCTGTTATATTCTTCAGTTTTATATTCTGAAGTCCATGTATGGACCGTATAGCCTGAACTACTCAAGTCAACATCGATTTAATATTGTGTTGATTGTAAAACTTCATTTGTGCTACTAATTTATTATTTCATAATTTTAGTAATAAAAGCACTTTTTATATATTTAAAAAATTATTTTAAAGTAGAAATAAAAAACTAATGTATAAATAAAAAAATGAAACAAAATGGAAAAATTAAGAAATATCTACAATTAGTAGAGATCATTTTAATAAAAACATTAATTATTTAGTTGATTTTTGTAATAGTATAACAAATATTAGTCGCAATAAAGCTTATCACAATAAAAAAGTGTGCAAGTAGAAACTTGCACATTGCTTCCTCGTAGTTTTTAAGTGAGCAAGTAGAAACTTGCACATTGCTTCCTCATAGTTTTTAAGTGGGCAAGTAGAAACTTGCACATTGCTTCCTCATAATTTTTAAGTGTACAAATTATAAATTTGACATTAATTCCTCATAATTTTCAAGTATGCAAATTATAAATTTGCACGTTGCTTAATCAACATACATTTTATTTCGCTCATAAAGCTTCCTCTATGAGGAAGCCAAATTAATAAATATCTACTAATAATTATACATAAAAAAATAGGCTTCCTCATAAGAGGAACCTTTATGAGCGAAATGAAATGTTGATTAAGCAACGTGCAAATTTATAATTTGCATACTTGAAAATTGTAAGGAAGTAATGTTCAAATTTATAATTTGTACACTTAAAAATTGTAAGGAAGCAATGTGCAAGTTTTTACTTGCCCACTTAAAAACTATGAGGAAGCAATGTGCAAGTTTTTGTAAAACGTTAACATCTTGGAAATATTCAATTCTATCGAAAATGATACGGATAAAATTTGTTCAGTTTAAAATGAATATTAAATGATGTACATATTCTTTTTAATTTTTAGATAGTTTAAAGTTGTATTATACAATGTTAAAGAGAAAGAATCGTTTTTTTATAAAGTTTGCCCATTTTTTAAAATTAAAAACCAATAAAAATGCTATTAAAAATTATGAAATTTTTGAGACCTCTTGGAGCATGGAAAGATTTTTTTCAAGAAGTTCTATCTAATTGAAATTTTTAATCTCTAACGGATGCATTTTGAAGATATTCGAATAATGCCGAATTCAGGTTATTACAAAAACTTCAATGGATAGAACTACTTGAAAAGTAGTTATATACATATAGGGAAGACCGGGGCGAAGTCGTCACTATTTTTTCGGTGCCAATTTTTAACAACAAAACAAATAATTTTAATAAAATGTGATATACCGTTGTAAAGAGTGAACCCTTGGCTACAAAATTTATATGGACATTTTTGGTCTATGTCGCTTTGTTCAACTGGTATAGAGTGAAAATGACAAAGGTGCAAAAATTGAAATGTTAAAATTGCCGGGGCGGAGTCGTCACTCCATTCTCGGACTGAATTTTAAATGAAAATTCATAATTCCGATCATGAAAAATGATAGGATACATTTTATTAATTATTTTTTAATAGAAAAATGGAAACATTAATTAAAAACACGATGGCGGAAAATAATTACAAGAAAAGCGCACAAACTTATATGTGCCCTACGCTCGCACGTTTCTTGTCAGCTCTATTCTGTCATCTCTGAGCACACGCAACACATATTATCCAAGTCCTCGCCGGAATCCGACCACTGCTACTTCTTTGACTTTGATTTTCTTTGATTTTCGCCGAAAGCCTCCATGATATAGCTTGGTGACGACTTCGCCCCGGACACAAGTTTCAAGTTTGGTCGCTTATAAAATATTAGAAATCAATAAAAATAAAAAAACTTCACTGAATTCGTATTCAGCATGCAATACTCTTTAGAATCACTTACTTTGAGATTCGGAGACATAATAATATTTAAGATATTACAAATTTTCGACGCGCAAAAAATTTTACTTTCGACCTCCGAAAACACGTTTACCTCGATAAGAATCACAACATGGCACAAAACCTCACTAAACTCCGTTGGTCACGTGGGCACCATAAGCGTTTACAGTATTAATGGCGAGTTCACACAACATACAAATTTCGAGATAATTGCAATGACGACTCCGCCCCAGTGACGACTTCGCCCCGGTGACGACTTCGCCCCGGTGACGACTTCGCCCCGGTCTCCCCTATGTGTGAAAAAAATTTAGACACAATCTAAATTTTCTTTACACATACATTGTTAAATTCATAGAGTCAAATTAATTTTTAACCATTCCTATAGGTCGCCACTGCTCCTATTCAATATGTCGTTAATTTAACTAAAACAATGTTAATTTGATTAAACCAATGGAGTTAAAATAATACTATTTTGTTTTAAAATAATAAATTTTATGGTAGTTAAAAATGGTAGTTAAAAATAACAAAATGTTATCTATCTCAAGGTATTGGTTTAAGTTTCATTCTTTAATATTTAACAGAGTAGTCACGTTCTCCACTACATCTTTTCTAAGTCTATTTTAAAGACAAAACGTTCCTTATATAAAGTATGTCGTGTGCAATCTAATTTAATGTTACCCTTTTATGTTTGTCAGCTCTTGGCTCTATTGTCGCAATATGCTGACGCGAGAAAGCCCCACTATTTGGGGCCGATTTTAACATCCTTGCAACGCCTCGAGAGCATACTTGTAAAGCAAGCCGAACGAAATGCATTGAACTGTATTGTGCCGGCCGAGAAGCTATTCAGCCTGTTTTCAGAACATCAGCCATCTAGTAACGAAAGCAATGAGGTATTAATGGAATAAAAAAATACAGACAAATAATACAAATATTAGATCTCATTTTTACAGCAAATAGAACATGATTTTTTTTCTCACGATATAACTTAAAAATAATTAGTTTGTGAGGTTCGCATAATATAAATAATTTCATAAAGGGGCTAGCAAACAAAGCGACGAATATACATATATATTCCAATTTAAAACTGCGAACCGATAAATGTCGGACTGAAACACAGTTGGAACATTAAAAACCCTTCCCTTCCTGGAATTACATCGACGCGATTTAATTATCTAAAAACTGTAAAGAAATTATAGCGAAAAATATTCTGGCTGAGGTAATATTTTTCGCAATAATTTCTTTACAGTTTTTAGATAATCAGAAGAGGATTAAATCGCGTCGATTTAATTCCGGAAATGGAAGGGATTTTTAATGTTCCAATGATAACTGTGTTTCAGTCCAACATTTATCAGCTCGCAGTTTTAAATTGGAATATATATGTACATTCGTCGCTTGTAATATATAATTATAAGCACTAAGAACGAGCTTTGTACCCTAGCCCCTTTGTGAAATTATTTAAAAATAATTATTTCTGTTCGTATATGTATCGACAAAATTACTCTATAACAGCAATTTTCTTAACGATTGGAGCATGTAGTTTAAGTATTATTAATTTTCATGCAGATTTGTCGCTGTTATTCCAGTTATTTTAAAAATTAACGAATTTAAATTTTAATTGCATTGCAGACAAAATCCAATGAAGAAAATTCCGTAATTCTTCGAAGAGCATTGGATCTTTACAATGATATTCAACAATTCTCAATGCCGAAAAAGCACAAGCATGGAAGAAGGAGGAGCAGGAATCACAACGAGGACGGAAACGCTAATGTTAATGAGAACGTAAACTCGAACATTAACACCAATTCCAATCGGCATCATAGACGTTCCTTCGATGTCGATCCGCCTCTATCCAAAGCGCACAATCAAAATGTGAATAGTAACTTTAACTTCAATAGCAACTCAAACAAAAACAGAGAAGATTTATTTGATTTTAGCGACGAAGATGATGAAGTTTAAACGTTGACAAGCTTTCCGAAACAAGATCGGGAAGCATGTGTAAAGATTTTTGCTTCACGAAACAAGATCGGGAAGCATGTATAAAAATTGCTGCGCCTGATTGTAATTTCTCTAAAACTATCTATTACAATAATAAAATGATAGGAGCAAACACTTTGTACAACATTCTTATTTCGAAACTGAATTGTACTAAAATTACATTACAATTATTTTATATATATATATATATATATATATATATGTATATATGTATATATTTTACGTAGAACTACGTCTTTGTCGACAGTAAGGCTGCGTTCGGAAACGTCACCCGAGTGAACACGAGTATACTCCCTTCTCTTTCTATCTCAACGAGTTAGAAGGAGAAGGGAGTATACCCGTGTGTACCCAGGTGACGTTTCCGAACGCAGCCCAGGACACCTTCCATGAGCGAAGCGATCGTCGGTCCTCTTTTGTGAGTCAGGGAATTTAATCCCTTTAACTCAGGATCGGACCTCGTGCGATTTGGAGACCCTAAGAGCAAAAAGTCGACTTTAAGTCGACTTGAAGTCGACTTCTACCGAAACTGACTTGGCAGAGAAGTCGACTTTTTTAAGGACAAAAGTCGACTTCAAGTCGACTTGAAGTCGGCGAATGTCTCAAAAACCACCGATTAAAAGTCGACTTCCCGTCATGACAAAAAGTCGACTTCCCGTCATAACGAAAAGTCGACTTCCCGCCAACTTTTAACGTCGATAAAATAAACCGCCGCGTACGTCTGTGGAGGTCGGTTGTGTATCTTGAAACGAGGTGAAAATTACAAAAGTGAACAGATTTTACTAGATTTTGATAAATAAAATCGTAGATACGCTAATGAATTTTCTCACTTTTGTAATTTTTACCTCATTATTTCAAAATACACAATCGACCCCTTGCTAGAGAAACTATCGGAAGTATCGGAGGAAGTCAACGGGAAGACAATGATGACGAGGACTGTGAATGACGACGACGACGACGATGACGACGTTTCGTGGCGGCGGTCGATAGCGCGGCGCTTTACGACGTCTTATCAAAATGACATCATTTTAACGTCATATTGACCTATACATCATATTGATCTTTCGTAACGGCTCTGAGTTGCGATTCTGTAACTCGTTATGCAGTATTATCGTTATATTGTCATTGCGTAGCTTTTTTATCATATACTATACCTGCACAACTGTAGGAGCGCATACCGAGTTACAGAATCGCACCACTGGCCCCCCACACAGCACATGATATCATTCGTATATACTGAATTGATACTCAATGTACTACAGATATACAAGATATACTGATAATATGTTTATAATGTATTTTGCGGTATATTATTTTACTGATATTTTAAGAATATTCGAAATTTATCAGTAATATTCGGTCTATTTATCGAATATTTTCAGGATATGCTAAATTTATCAGAATAGTAGGGGAGACCGGGGCTATTTGTCTACGGGGGCTATGTGTCCACAGTACTGCTATCTCAAGTTTTAAGAGACAGATGTCTCTACACTGAGAAAAAGGTTTCTTTGGACCAAATAAAACTCGTTAACAGATAATAAATGGCATGGTTGGATACGGCGAATCGAATATTTTGTTGAATCAATGGAATCGTTGGTTTGTGATAATAGTGAATATTCTGTTGCCCCAAATTAATGTACTTTAATAGTTAATGAATCTGATTTTGGCACGAACGAATATCTTTTTGCATCAATTGAATATTTCTTAATAGTTAAGGAATATAATTTTGGCACAAAAGTATATTTTGTTACATTAACGGAAGATTTATTATTAGGTAAGGAATTCGAATTTAGCACAAAATAATATCAATTAAATATTTTTTAATAGTAAATAATTTTATTTTGCTCCGCGTCGACGTTTGTAATTATATATATACATATATATATATATATATATATATATATATATATATATATATATATATATATATATACACATTTGGTTATGTCAGAGGCCCTGCTAGTGAGCACGCTCTGACTGGCGAACTAGAGAACGCTGGAGAAGCCCCGCTGGGCTGCCCTTTATATAGCAGTCGATGTCGAACTTTTCTTACGAGAGATTTAGCCGGCGATGAGCCGCGTAGCGGGCGCGCGCCGAACTTTCTCGCCGCGCGAGCCCGCGCTGTTTGGTTGTGCTAGCAAGATTTCTTATCTATTAAGAAATATAGAGTTGGCTCAACAAATCGCATTCGTTTCACTCAAAAGAACGAACTTTATTTGATCCAACATCTACACACATTTGTATGAAATAAATCATGTCAACTATATCGCCGAGTTGACACAAATATGAATGATAAAGTAAATTAGCAATACCAACAAAACATTCATTTATATTAAATATAATTCGTTTGCTTGAAATAAATATTTTAGAAAAGTGTCAACCAAATATATTTAATTGGCATAAAGAAACCTTTTTCTCAGTGTAGACATATCCAATAAAATTATATTTAGAGCGATTAAAAGAATAAAAATTGAGTCTTTTCGTAAAAACAAAAACGAGAATCTTTTTGTAAAAACAGCGTTAGACTTTAGAATAAATGTTCGCGCTCTCACTCGCTACTGTAAAAAAGTGACCTACGAGCAACTACTTGATCCTGCGATTCAAGAATCGTCACCAAATTTTTATTTTAAAGATACACGTCAAGTTGAATATATGAGTTTGTCTTAAATTATTGAGTATTTTCTATTTCAAAGGCTGCCGAGGATAAAGTAAAGGCCCCAAATAAAAAAAAAGATTAAAGAATTGAGGGGACAAAAGAAACTCATCACATTGATTTTGCAACG
The DNA here is from genome assembly GCA_035220575.1 of Temnothorax rugatulus. Lineage (NCBI taxonomy): Eukaryota > Metazoa > Arthropoda > Insecta > Hymenoptera > Formicidae > Temnothorax > Temnothorax rugatulus. Next base: position 34,421 of record JASTWL010000669.1, on the reverse strand, counting down.
GACTCAAAATCAGTTTGATGCCACTGTATATATAAAGAAAAGTCAGCTCTACGCAGGAAACTTGTCAAAAAATCTACACAAAGTGCCTACTACTTCTCTGACTCCAACAACTAGGCGGTTTTTTCAATATTATATATTAATAATAAATAATATTATAACTAAGTATAAAAATTAATATAAATAATGTGTTTTTTATTATGTACACTGAGAAAAAGGTTTCTTTATGCCAATTAAATATATTTGGTTGACACTTTTCTAAAATATTTATTTCAAGCAAACGAATTATATTTAATATAAATGAATGTTTTGTTGGTATTGCTAATTTACTTTATCATTCATATTTGTGTCAACTCGGCGATATAGTTGACATGATTTATTTCATACAAATGTGTGTAGATGTTGGATCAAATAAAGTTCGTTCTTTTGAGTGAAACGAATGCGATTTGTTGAGCCAACTCTATATTTCTTAATAGATAAGAAATCTTGCTAGCACAACCAAACAGCGCGGGCTCGCGCGGCGAGAAAGTTCGGCGCGCGCCCGCTACGCGGCTCATCGCCGGCTAATTCTCTCGTAAGAAAAGTTCGACATCGACTGCTATATAAAGGGCAGCCCAGCGGGGCTTCTCCAGCGTTCTCTAGTTCGCCAGTCAGAGCGTGCTCACTAGCAGGGCCTCTGATATAAGCCTTTTTGTTTACGAAGTGTGCTCCTCATCCGGGGCCTTCGTTTATACCTGCTTTGCAGGACATTAAATTTTCTTCGGTAAGAGTCGACAGAGCAAAATTCAAAAATTTGTTTGCATTAACGCAACAATACTAGGAGATATTCTCTAATAGATACTGGCAATGTGATCAAAATATTTTTTTAATATACTCACAATATACTAAGAAATATTCTCAGTATATACTGAGTAGGCTTCTAGGGCAGACATTAGAACATCCTCAGTACATTCTCAAAATATCATAGACGTATTTCGAATATCAACAGGATATACACAATCTACAGTTGCGATATACGGAGTACATTCTCAGGATCTACCTGTGCTGTGTGAGCCTGAGTCCCTTCTCCCCTTCTCCCACCTACTTTTTTTTAGAGGGAAGCCAGGCAGGCTTGCCAGTTTTACAGTTACGAGCAGATATTTTGGCTCAGATGCCGTACCGCCGTATACCCACGCACCTGGAGGGCTAAAACTGATGCATTTCGATTTTTTTCATATTATATAAAATAATTTAATTATCTAAAAAACTGTATAATTACAATCCTAATATCTTATTCTTAATTATAAAGGCGGCCGTATCTGTGCCATTTCTGCGTGCGCGGATTCCGGCAGCCACTTCCGGTAAGCTGACAACAGAACTAAAATTAAAACATTCTGACGTTAATCGCGAAACAATATGCAAAATTAGCTATATAAATATAAATAATATATATGATATTATTATCATAATGTTGTAAATATATAATAATATTGTTATGTGTGTGTGTGTGTGTACATATATATATATATATATATATATATATATATATATATATATATATATATATATATATATATATATATATACATATATTTTTATAAATATATAATATCCACAGACTTTTATACTAGACCACTAACATCTATGGACGCACAGCCGAAAAGCTGATGCGAGTGCGAGGTGCAAGTGGTAGTGAAGGCCATATTGAATTAAGTCACTATCGGGTGTTCAGTTGCTCATGATGTGCGTTTATCTGCATTCGTTATTACAGTACATAACGAGGCAGGCGAATGTTTTTGTGATAAATATTGGTACATGTTATCAATAAGTTTGTAAGTCATGCCTTCGACGTGTAGCGTAGTTGGATGCCGAAATCGAACCACTACTCCTGTAATATTAAACCCTTTCCAAGGAGAACAGAAAGTCAAGAAATAGTCACAATGACATCAAAATGACGTCAAAATATAATCATTTTAGGAAAGGTGACATCATTTCATATATCCAAAAGGATAATAATGTGACTTTTTCGTGACGGCGTCGTGACCTTTCAGTGACTTTTATCAATAAAGTGCAGAAGGCTTTGGCAGAAGGTCCATTTTGAACCCTCTTTTATCGACAAAAGTGCCTTAAACATGGCGGCTTCTCAGGTGATCTCCAAGTCACTTGTAGAGGCACTTTTATCGATAAAAGTGAGTTCAGAATATGCACTTTTATATCACAGGCAGTCAAGCCCATCGCACATGAAATTGCATAGGCATAGCATAATACCGCTAAACCAAAGAGTAACCAACATAAAGACGCCATATTGATTTACATAAGATGCTTATTGGTCCAGCAGTCTCATGCTATGCATATGCAGCCTATGCAATTTCATATGCGATGGGCTTAATACTTTTCTATAAGGACTTAATAAATTAATTAGTAAATTATTATTTCAAAAATGCAGTTTTTTATTTAATTTAGAAATGTGTGAGATTAATAATATATTTTTATATAATATATAGATTTATTATATTCTCTTAGCTTTTAAACACAATAAAACATTAAATAACATTTTACCTATTTCTTAAATTTAGAACGTATCAAAGAAGTTACTACAATAGCAAAAAATAAACATATTTCATAAGAATATTTCATATAATATCCACTTTAACGTAAACATATCTTATTATTAAAAAAACAAAAAAAAATGGAAACTGCTCTGAGTAGTTAAAAGAAAATATTATATAAAAGTAAACATTTCTGATTAAAAAAACAAACCCCAACTACTGCTCTGTAAGAATGTTACAGAGAATGTTACTGTAAGAATGTTTGTGCCTTGTAGTTTTATTTTCACTGATCCTGAACCTGAATAATTAATGATTCTAGCCAATGAATTGGAGAATATTTTTTATAGTAACTTTCCTATAGGTACCTCCTCATTTTTTCCCGTTGGCATCAAGATAACAAAATAATAATCAACCTGAAACATAGATATGTTACTCACGTACTTATTATTTATGTATTACGTGATTTACAATCTGTCTTAAGTGAAGAGAAAGAAACAGGTAAACAACTGTAGGGTTTTATTTTTATCTCGTATCTATTTTTTTAGTTAATTGCTTAATTATAGCGGAATATGTAAGACTAATATGCAGCAATAAATACAGTAATAAAATAAATAACAGATCATACCATTGAAAGAAAATTGTCGTCATTTTTAAGGAAGTTGTCAAAAGCATAAAAGCATCTTCATCCTTAAGAGGCAATATAGGCAAATCTTTTGGCTTAATAGACACATCTTCAGGTTTTAATTTTCTATGCACTCTTGCAAGGGACATACATACATAATCAAATTTTCCATTCATTTCCTCAATCTGCTCTATTACAGTTTTGAATAATATTTCATACTTGTTACCTATCAGGTATTCAAAATAATTTTTGAAATAATTATGGTATTAAAAGAATTACGTTTTAAATATATATACACATAAACAAAACATAAATGACTTACAATCAATTGTTGGACATGTTTTATCAGAAGTACCGCTATCAACATTTATCATAAGTGATTTAATACTGCTTTCAAGAAATAAACTCTCACCGGTTTCATGATAATATCCACTCGAATCTACTGCAATCACGATGATGCAGTTCTTTTCTTCACTTCGACTGTCCTCAGAACATTTTAAATTGCAATGCCCAACGTCTATAACATAACCTCGTGACAAATATTTTCATGTGACTAAGGCTGCATTCCGAAATTCACTGCCAGTACTGAAAGTCCATGGTATACGTAACGTGAACTGTAGATTTTCAGTACTGGCAGTGTATATCGAAACGCGCAGCCTAAATGGATCTAAGGAAAATCATAATATATAACCTATAGAACACAGTCATAACTTTTCGGAATAAATATCTATATTAATTACATATTTTAGATTTATTATATTATATTTATATTTTAATTTTGTAAGTGATATTAACATGTGTACAAAGTGTTACTATTACGACGCTGTGACAATCGTTTTGTAAGCAAATAAAGCCTTCCATTTGTCTTTTATGATCTTTATTGAGGCAATATTTGCTTCAAAGGGATACATTCGTTTTACAGACAGGGATAAATTTTACACGAAGTTGAGCAACGCGAATTACCAAATCAACCTTCAGCCGAAGATTCTTTAAATAATCAATAGGCTCCAAGTAGAAATTGTGTACCAGAGGAGCTATCATTGCCTTCAATTCCAGCATGGCATATCGTTGGCCTATAATTTGGTACGTATTGTAATCTTTTTATATAACACTGCAATGTATATTACGGTATAAAAAGATGCAGCTTACCGATGCAGTTACGTGGTCCAGCACTGAACGGCAAATACGAATAAGGATGACGATTTTGGATCCTCTCTGGCAAGAATCTATCAGGATCAAATACTTCTGGATTTGACCAAAAATTCGGATCTCTGTGGACTGCGTAAATCATAAGATCCACGACTGTTCCAGCAGGAACTATATATGACTCTGAAAAGTATATTATCTATATCTATATATATATAAGTACCGTCGTCTGTCTGTCTGTCTGTCTGTCTGTTTGTCTGTATGACCGCGAACTACTCATTCGTTAGTGGACCAAATTTTTACCAAAAGTATATGAAATAGGGGTAGAATTTTCCGGGGAGTGCCATGATGTGTATAGTTTTTGTTACCGATTTTCTGGAAACCGGTTTTTCTAATTTTTCTAATTTTTTTAATTTCTCGGGAAATAATTGACCGAATCTTAAAGAATTATATATATGAAATAAGAAAGAACTAAAGAATGTAATAGAACCGTTTACGAAATTTTTCCAATTTCTCGGGAAATAACAATTAGTTCGCGATCAGACAGACAGACATACAGACGTTAGGTACTTATATATATAGATAGAGGTAGAAAGAATTAAAGAATGTAATTGAATTAGAAAAATTGCTAATAGTAAAGGGGTTTCCGATTTCTGTAAAAAAAAATGTACGTGATTGCTCCAATTTCCGCAAACTTTGAGATATCAAGCTGAATTTTTTTATGGATAATTTTTTTTATGGATAATTTTTATGGATAATTTTTCGTTGCCGATTTTTTGGAAACCGGTTTGGAAATTATTCAAATTTCGAGAAATAATGAATATTAAGGAGGTTGCAGCAGTTTGGTCAACCAAAGATTTTCGTTTGTAAAAAATATATATGATAGTATAGGATCTACCGCATGTGTGGAATAAATTTCAGATTTATTGACCATCCAGGAGCTGAGATATTAGCTTCCAAAAATGCGTCGTTTTACATGGGGTTATATGGAGAAAGCGTTGGCGGCGATAATTGATCCCAATTTTCTTTAATATCTAGTAAAGATAAACGCTCAAAAAACGTGCCTACGCGTACAGTAAATTAATGCGAACATTTAGAACGCAAAACAACACGTATTCACCACCTAATAACAAATATATTACGAGTTAAAGCGATCAAAATTAGACTGAAACAGCAGTTGATAGTTCGCGAGTAGGTAGATGTGGCAACGCAGCGTCGGCAATGTAACCTTACCCAGAATGACAGAAAATTCACCGGCATGTTTACGTTTAGCAACTGCCGCTACGTGGCTCAACACAGAGGCGAGCACTGCTAGCAACCCCATAAAAGTGCAACGTTGCCAAGTTACAATCGTATTTAATATAATCGACGGAAAGTTATTAAGAAATCGACAGCTTATGTAATTGTCAAGGGAGCTACCAGTAATAATCATTATTTCATTCTATCAACGGCAAATCATATATTCATGCCATTTTTATATTGAAATAATTAGCAATACCACAAGTTTTCAAGTTGGCATTGGCAAAAAAATGTTTCGTTTTTAGTTAATTAAAATATAAAGATGCATAATATGATATTTTTACTATACGTTTTATGCAATAGCAGCGTATGGAGAATAAAATGATACCTAATACATATTTTTTAATGACCTAATAAAAAACTTTTTTCTAAACCGTCAATTGACTCGACTGGACCGCTGCAACCTCCTTTGTTGATGATTTTGATGAAACTGGTACCAAAAGATTACTAATTTTATGGGGATGGCTACTATGGGGTTAAAAATTGGGGGGAGGGGTTTCATGGGGTTCTATTGGTGCTCTTAATTAATGGGTGAGTTTGGGTAGAGGGGAATAGATATTGAGACCGCGCTTCGCGCGCGCGAAAAATCTAGTACAACAATTATTACAAATAATAATTAAAAACTTATTAAAGTTTTATAATTAAATACACATCATTTACAACATGCAAATAGATGCTTATAATTTGCATAATAAAAATATAATTTAACTAATATTTTTTATCAAGTAGTTTGTTTAATATTTTTTTCTGAAAATATTGTATATTGTATATTGTATAGATGTAACTTTGTATATAAAAAATTTTGAAATATTATAGATATAAACTTATTATAGATATAAACTTCAATAAAAATATAGAAATACTAAGATGTTAAAAATATGTAAGAATATTGTACTTTTTACATATATATACATACTTATACATTCAATGATATGTTGCATAATAATTTAAAAATGTATCCAGTATAAGATTGATTAAATACATACGTAATTTTACGTCTTCCGCAGGACATCGTGATATTAGAAATACGCTAGGATATAAGCGTAAGGTTTCCTTTATACATCTCTCTAAATATGGTAAATTTTGCAATAATTTTATAGTAAATTTCTCCCCATTCTCTTGGAATGCAGTATGGACTTCGTTTCTGACACGATCCTATATCATCATTGTTAATTAAAAAGGTGTCTCTTGTAATTGTGATGTTTTTATGTATACAGGTTTTTTGTTTTAAATGATACAGTCGATTATCTCGTCAACTGATGATTTCATTGAAAAATGTTTCAAACGAAAGTTGCATTGTTTAGAGGGGGATACATGATAAAAATATGAACTTGACCTTGAGTTATTTAGGGTCAAATTTCGAAAAAGCCAATTTTTGAATCTAAATAACTCTCGAACGGGTCAACATATCGACCTCTGGTTTGCGCCAAAATTTCTGTTATTTTATGATCCTTCAAATAATATACTACATAAAAGGGATTTCCATTTAAGAAAATATCGATTACATGACCTGTCCTTGAAAAGGTCACCCAAGGTCAAGATCATATTTTTATCATGTGTGCTTCCAAACCATGCAAATTTGTTCGAAACATTTTTCAATAAAATCATCGGTTGACGGGATAGTCGACTGTATCATTTATAAGAAAGCACCCTGTAGAAACAAATAAATTCTGAAAAATTGCAAGAATATTTATTTTACAAATGTCTCGATTCATTTGTTTGGAATATATGTATAAAATACATTTATAAAACGTAAAAGAATAAATATGTAAATTATTTAATGTATGTGCGAGAACTTCTGCTTAAGCGCGCGCGCGCGCGCGTGTGTGTGTGTGTGTGTGTGTGTGTGTGTGTGTGTGTGTGCATGTATGTGTGTGACAGAGACAGGCAAGTTTACATTACACATACACATCACTTAAGGAAGTATAATCGAAAAATCAAAATGCTTCAATTTGCAATGGTTAACAATTATGCAAAATATTATTTAAAGCAAAGCTAATATTATATTAAAATTTCAAGCCGACCATGTAGTTTCCAAGAAAATAAAAATTAAATTAAGTTGCAGTTTTATACATATAGTATCTGGCAAATAATACATCGAACGACTAATATATCTTATTATGTTAATTTTTAAAATGCTTTGATGTATATGTTACGGGCAAAGTCCGCATGGTGTGCAGTGTCGGCATTGCCTGGGCAATGTCAGCATTGCACCACGCGACTGGGCAAAGTAGTTTATTAGCGGACATTGCCCGGTTAAATAATTGATGTGAGCAAAATTAACACTGCCCATCCAGCGATGACAATGTCAGCAACTATTATAACATTGCGGACTTTGCTCGGTTCCAAGTGGGCAATGTCGAAAATTAACAGTTAGCCTTATTAGCCTTATTAGCCTTATGTAGGCAGGGGAGGGGCTCCGTTTCCACGAGACGAGCTGCCACATGGGTTGACAACTTTCCACGCATGGAAAGTCTACACATGTTATACTTTGCAAACTAGACACTATAATGTGTCTAGTTTAACGGTAGTAGAGCCTCCCGCAGGGGGCGGAACCTATTGCTTCCACGCATACACTTTCCACGTGAAACGAGTTGCCACATAGGTTTACAACTTTTCACGCATGGAAATCACGCATGTAATCAAAAACATCCACATCGCGTTATGGTTGCATCAATAAGCGTCCACAACGCGTGGCATTTTCACATTGCCAAAACGCGTTGTGTGCGTTTTTGAAAGTGCCACGATACGAATTTCGCGTAGTGGTCTTTTTGAATATGCCACAACGCGTTGTGGTCGGTTTTTTCGCTCAATGAGCGTTTTCGGTCTTTGTGCTTGACATATCCATTTAGCGCAGCTTAGTCCACGGAGATTTAGCATTGTCGACATTGCCCACTTGGGATCGAGCAAAGTCCGTAATGTGATAATAGTTGCTGACATTGCCATCGCTGGATGGGCAGTGTTAACTTTGCCCACATCAAACCGGGCAATGTCCGCTAATAAACTACTTTGCCCAGTCGCGTTGTGCAATGCTGACATTGCCTGGACAATGCCGACATTTCACACCATGCGGACTATGCCCGTAACATATAGGTATAATAGTACTACATGTTTAATACATTGAAGTATATTATTTGCACACACACATATAACGTATCTACACGCAGAAAATTTTTCTCGAATAATGTAGAATACTCATAATAAAATTTACTAGATTTGCATTGCACCGGTAGGATATACGCGTATTCAACCGGAAATTAATATGTGACAATAGAAAAGTAATAGTTTGATCAGATACATCTTGTAACCTAAAGGTAAATAAGTTTGCCATACTAACAAGGAAATATGAGAAAAGTAAAAAAAGTCCCATACTAATATGTGTATATTCGACGTTGTAGCTTGAATTGCCAACTTCACAGATGTCTTGGATTGCGCGTTGTTTCTTAAGACAGTATAAGAAAAAATATAATCTAGGGTGGTACCTACTGTGAACTGTATAGAAATATTCGTTGCGTATCTGGCAATAGTCTATGTTCTTCATAGAAATGCGATAGTAACCGCGGATTGCGCACGATCGTGGACGACGGAAGGCGCGCGGCGCGAGCGGCAACGCGGGCTCGCGCAGCGAAAGGGTTCGGCTCGCGCCCGCTAGCGCATCGCTGGTATATTCTCGCGTGATTAAGATTCAACATCGACCCCTATATCTAGGGCAGCTCGGCAGGGTTTCTACAGCGTTCTCAAGTTCGCTCGTGGCGGACAGCTGACCGCCACAGCCTATAACAGCAACTTATGTTTTTGCCATGACTGCAACAGACGTCTCGTTTTTTGTGCATCAGCCATATTCAGGATAAGATATAATCGGACAAGATATAATTGAATCATCCGTCTTTAAATTAACATAGTAAAACGCGCTCTCGAAAGTCCCATACTTGATGGAAATATTTACTTCTGCGTATAGTTTTATTCTTTGCTCTCTAAATTTCCTATACTTTCTTGAAATCTTTTGCATATTATGACTATATCGTAGCCGTGCAAGATTAGTATGGTATTTACTTTGTTCGTGTATACTTGTATTTTCGAGAAAAATTTTCTGCGTGTACTCTTGTTTTTTAAATTTAAAAGCTAGGGGAACGGAGGATAGCCCCGGACAGTGGGTAACCCCGGACATTATTGAAATTCAAGTATTCCGCGTATCTATGGCCATTGCATGTTTAAACATTCTGCATATGTCAAGATACACAGAAGGGCATATTAGAATGTTTAAACAATGGCCATGGATACACGGGATATTTGAACTTTAATAATGTCCGGGGCTACTACCCCCCGTTCCCCTAAAGCAACAACTATATAACCAAAAACAGAAAAAATGTATACGAAACATCTTGTCAAATGCTTTGTGTCAATTTAATTCAGTTAGCCCTGCTATGGACGCAAAATTTGATAAAGAATATACTAACTCCACTTTTAGAAATGCTAGCGATCGATAACTTTCAAACACAAAACATTAAATTATTTACATTTTCTGATAATATTAATATATTAATATCACGGTTTGGAATTAAAATATGGCATTTAATATTATCTTTTCATTATAATAAATTATAAAACAGTTTATTTTATTGTTAAAAAGTTTTCATATTCTATGTTGGTATTGCTAATATATAAAGGATAGGCGTACACTTCCCACTATCTACCTCGGCAAATGATCGATCATACCTCTTTAAAAAGACATTTAAAAAGTTTAATATTGATATATTTTTAAAAAATAATTTCTAGGATCAATTAATTTCTTTGCCTATTGGAATGACAGCTTACACTTGACGATAGATACCTGAATGTCCTTATGCTCAGCTAACAGTGCTAAAAAGAAGCACAGACTCATCGCTGTAGTATCATGACCCTATAATCATATGTATCAATACAATATTATATATAACGATAAACCAAGTAATAAATAAGAAAAGTTACAAGAGAAATTACAAAAGCATATACCTCAAACATAAAAGTATCGACTTCTTCCCTGATATCTGAATCAGTCATAAGACCATCACGAGATGCCGCTATTAGAAGATCCAACATTGCAAGCCGTTTTTTCCGTACTAAATATGTCAGTATGTGGGAATCAATTTAAACCAAATTATCTGTGACGTTTTCATAACATAATATTGACTACGTTGAGAATTTAAATTACATTTTAGTTTAGATTTTAAATTACATAATATTAGTAAATTGTTTTATAATATTAAACTGGCGATATTTAAGGAACAGCTACTAATTACATTACATACTTCCTATCGGTTCTGCGTCATCTTTCTTTGCCGACGTGTCATTACTAAAGCTCTTCAAGTATCGATCATTAGTGCGATCATGATAAAGTTTTCTTTCAGCAATAATCTATGTAAATACAACAATATAATGTTTCTTTAATGTTTTAAATTAATAATTAACAATGTGTTATCAACATTTATAAATTATTTGACAATGTTATCTTACGTTTCTATATATACGATAGACGTGAAATATTTTTTGTAATTGTTTAAAATAGATAATGTCTGAATATAATATTAAGTAGCATTTTTACACGTACTCGTTCAGTAAATCCATGTAATATCTTCAGAATCTTCCTTTGCTCTCTACCTGTCGGCGACAACCAAAATATCCAGTTGATGTACAGCCATGGTCTCATTAATCTAAATCATAATTACTTAACAATTACTTAATATATGTTACTTTAAGAACTTAATGGTATAATTTGTAAAAACTTTCTTTAGTCTTTCTACCTTGTAAATTCTTACAATTAGTAATATTTATATTACCTTATAAAAAGAGAATACATTTACAACACTAATAAAATTATGCTATAAAGGATAGAATCTTATATTACGAGGGTTAATACGAAAGTAATGCCTCTTAAGTTTTCTCTTTTGAATCTGGCGCCATAGGAATTTTTGCGTTTTACAGGGCTGCGTTCCAAAATTCTAGTTAACTAAAATGCTATAGTGTACGTGACGTAAACTATAGATTTTAGTTACCCAGAGTGAATTTTGGAACGCAGCCTTGAGCTGTTACTTGGTCTCTAGTTGCACTATGTTGAGTGGTGTTGTGTTTATTTACGTGAGTGTATCAGTGATGAGCAGTTCAAACTGGTGTGTGTTTCAGACGCGTCGCAGACAAGGATGGTGGTTGAATTTCTTACCGTGGAATACGTGAGTTCCAATGGCTGCGGAGAAAGCAGCTCAATGCGCTTAATTAATGATTCCTTATTACGATTGGTTTCGATACTTGAATCCAAGGAAGAACTAAAGGCAAGATCCAATTATTTAAAAAAAGTGTGATTAGTTAAATTAGAAACTTGCACATTGCTTCCTCATCATTACATCGCTACTATTACTCCTATTTTATTTCGCTCACTGAGCTCTTATAAGGAAGCTTGTATTTTATTTAATGCATAATAATTAGTATATTTATTAGTTTGGCTTTCTCATAGAGAAAGCTTTACGAGCGAAATAAAATAGGATCAATGGTAGCGATCTGATGATGAGGAAGCAATGTGCAAATTTCTAATTTGCACACTTTTTAAAAATTTAAATTTAACCTTTTTATGAATTGATAGAGGGTTAGCTTAGTAGCACAAGTAAGGTTTTACAATCAACGTAATGTCAAATCGATGTTGACTTTGGGAGTTCAGGCTACATGGTCCATATATAGACTTCGCATATGGACATTTGATTGCGTATATAGCTGGGTCTATTCAATCAAATTTTAAAGAATTATATATAAAATAAAGGTAGAAAAGACTGAAGAATATAATAGAATTATAAATAGCCTGATATCTCAAAATTGACGGAAGTTAAAGTAACTACGGACATTTCTCAAAAATTCAAAAAATTTAAAATTTTATAAACACTGTTGGAAAATTTGTGTTAAATATAACATAAATCACATGTCCCAAACGGTCCACTCGAATTTTTGTGTTAATTTAACATAATATAAATGTGTTAAAAATGGGAACACCGATACATATGTTAAAATATTTCAACAGAAAGGAAATGTAATTCTGATTGTAATTTAAGGCTAATTATGTGTACAATTAACATAACTTTTATGTTGAAGTTAAAATTGTAAGATAAAATCATGTGTGTTAAGTTAGCACTCCCCCCCCACAAATAACTGGAATAACACATATACAGAAATTAAGTGCTCTTTATGTGCTAATTATGTGCTCTATTCACGATTTTTGTGCTCAAGCGGTTTCGCGGGAAATCGCAATTGAAAGTGGGGGTGCTGGCTTAACGTAAGCTAGCACCCTCCCTCAATAAAATTACATATAAAATAAAAAAACTCAATATATATGCTAGAATTATGTGCTTTTTATGTGCTTTCAAATGCCTGAAACAAAATTAGTCTATCTGTAATAGTTTAAAGATATACGCAAAAAAGATCTATATACTACTGATATAAGAGTAAAAAGTATCAGTTAAAATACAGAAAGCGAAATAATTCTTGTCTTAAAATGTTTCTCGATTAATGTGTTCTCAAAATATGAACAATTTTCGGGTTTATCTCCTTCGATCAACCCAAACGTGAGCACCCCATACGTACAAGAGTAAAGTTAAGTTAAAATACAGTTAAAATACAGATAGCAAATTGGTTTTAGTCTTAAAATGTTCCTCAATTTATGTGCTCCCGAAATATGCACAATGAAATTTTCGTGCTCATCCCCTTTGGCCGACCCGAACGTGAGCACATCATACGTATAAGAGTAAAGTACGAGTTAAAATACAGATAGCGAATTGGTTTTAATCTTAAAATGTTCCTCAATTTATGTGCTCTCGAAATATGCACAATGAAATTTCCGTGCTCATCCCCTTCGGCCGACCCGAAAGGCGCATCCCATACGTACACACCACTCAACATAGTGCAATTAGAGACTGCAATTAACAACTTAGTGAAACACAAGTCTATCGCCAGATTTGAAGGAAAACAATTAGGAAGCGTTACTTTCGTATATACCGACCCTTGTAGTACAAACATCATACTTTTGTTAACTATGTGTTCTCAAATTAAAGATCTAGCCATCTTTGGATTTGATTATGGATTGATGTCTCACGACATTACAATAGTCAATATTCGACGAACTGAAAGCAATATTTATTTTTAAATAAATAATTTAACAGATCATATACATTTTCTAGTTATCAACAAAAGTCATATTTTACATTATGTATTATTTGTTCTTGATATAATTATATGATATAATTATATGATATAAAAAAGAAGTCGTTTTTTGTTCGACCCAACTGGCCAAATAATTGATATATTTAAATTCACAACGTTTCAACCGCAATTTCGGTCCTTCTCAAGTGATTAATCAAGCCATACATCCTCAAAAACCGCGTACAAAATATCCATTACGTCGCTGACATCGTGTCCTAACTACATCATGCGTACGTAAAGCTAAAAAGTGAAATAAACTCACGATAGTCGAAAAGATAAAATAATCGCTCAGAAGTCATAAGATAAAAAGTTAGAATAAAAAATTGAATTATTAAGTTAAAAAATGTACAGAGTAAAATGAAAAGCTTACATATTCTGTGCGTTAAAACAAAAAATAAGGACGGTACAGCGTGGAACGAAGAAACGTCGCAAGCTATATCTGCGAACACATCCGTACAGCGTGACAGTCGAAGTCATACTGAAATGACCGATACATAGCAAATAACTAGATGTGTTCATAGGTAGAAACAAGCAGAACATAAGTGCAAATTAAGTGACGCCAATCACACGGTTGTAATTCGCGGGCAGATTTTCTGTGTCTTTCTGAAGATTGATTGCGCAATCGCATTTTTTAATGAAAAACATTTCTGAGATTTCTCGTTTCTTAAAGTGTCGCTCCTTATATAAAATTTTCGGTTGTTGCCAATTAAAATCCAATTAATTAAGGACCGAAATTGCGGTTGAAACGTTGTGAATTTAAATATATCAATTATTTGGCCAGTTGGGTCGAACAAAAAACGACTTCTGTTTTGAATTTATTTACTGGCGAAGGAAGCTACTTGTTTTGTTTATATGATATAAATCTAAGTTTTAACACAGAATTTAGATATAGGTTAACTGGAGGGAATATGTCTGGGGAGAATATGACACACTTAAAAAAATTTGATTTTTTTCCTACTTTCTCTTTAAAGTATCTTTGAAGTTTAAAGTAATATCTTTGAAGCTGGTCTCCTTTTTCCTTCTTTTATCTGTTATTTGTGCCATTGTAACATTTCAATAAAATATTTTAATTGTTTACTATTAAAAAGAAAGAAATACAAAAGTGTTGCAAAGTGGCATATTACCGACCATATGGATAATATGCCACATAACGTAATATACCATATAGAAACATGTAGTAATTTAACTTCAAAAGTTACTTTATTCATAAAAACAGTACAAATAGTCTTTAAAATAAAAAATAAAATTTTTAAATTAAATTGTAATATTAAAATTATTGTAATATTAGATTGCAACATTTGAAATTAAAATAAAAAATAAATCTTAAAACCTTTAAAACCTCTTAAACCTTATAAATTTTCAAACCTTATAAACCTTAAAATCTTAAAACTTTAAATCTTATAAATTTGTGTCAGCTACACACTTTTTTCCATTACATTTCTTTTCTTTTTAGTCTTCCTTGTATACATTCGAGGCACTCTTGTTTAAAACATATGTAAACTTTGTATTTTAATAGTGTTGCGTATTACAAGTAGTCTAAATTATCCGGAATACAATTTTGCAAAATATTAAAGTATACGCAACTTATTCATAGCGCATAAAATAAATATTTAGGTTTATTCATTTTTAACATTTATATAAGAAAATATTTGTTTATACTGTTTACAATTTTCTAATCTACTGGATTATCTCTTGGGAAAAAATACTTTAAATAAAATTAAAGTTCTTAAAAGTAATCTTAAAAATTTAAGAGTTTACTTAAGAAATTTTTAGGTAAATTAAAGTGTGTAGGGGAGACCGGGGCTAAGCCGACAGCGGGGCGAACTTGACACTAGGCTTTTTGCCAATTTAAATCTATCGTAGAAACTTGCCTTTGCTACTGTAAATGCGTCTTTATGTGCCAGTATTATCAACGGAATTTGGTAACATTCTGAGTTATAGTGTAATTTTTAACGCGACATAAGTGTTTTTGATAGTGAAAAGTAATTTTTCTGATCTCTCGAAAATGTCTACTCTTTCATCGAGCTTTACTCTTGCGAATCTACCGGTAAGTGATTTTGATGGGAAATTCGATGCTTTATACGAATCCGATAATAATTTTTGCATATTTTCAAAATTTATATATTTTTGAAGTAACAAAAGTAAAAAACGACGTTCGGGGCTAAGTCGACACGACGCCACCGGGGCAAAGACGACACTAACCTAAAGCGACATTATCGATAAGTCGACACGACGCCACCCAGGGCAAAGTCGACACTAACCTATTTCGGTAAACTGTAAATAAGTGCTTTTAGCTTGAAAAAAGCTAAAAGCTTAATTTTTAGCTGAAAGTCCTACTGTCCCAGAAAAAAAGAGGACGTCCTAAAAAAAATGTAGAACAACCATCGACGAGCACCGGAAGTGCATCGAAACCGGTTTTGCGAAAATCAAAGGCAAAAAAGGTCACTGTTTCGTCCGATTCCGATGACGATTTAAGGAACATCTGTTGCGTGTGTTCGGAAAACATTTCATTAGCTTGTAATAACAAACAATGCATCTTATGCAACCGTATGGCTCATGACGAATGTGTGCGCACATCTGATCGCGAGTTTACGTGTATAAATTGTTTTTCACAGTTCAGAAAAAGATAATTAAAAGTTTAATCTTTTTTTTTTCTCATTATTTTAAATAATTGTTTACTTTATTCCGACTTTTTGTTTCTAATACACAATGTCTTTTCATTTGATAAACAATGTATTTTTATTTTTAAACAATAAAAAAATAAGTTCCAGATCAAATTCTGTCGATCAAACAAAGTGTTGAGTTTGCCCCGGCGGGGTGTCGAGTTCGCCCCGTCATTTTTCAATTCGAAAATTTGTCTTCGCATCACTTTTCCTTTCCTGGCGGCAAAACAAAGCGACGTACAGCAAAACTTCCTGAATCAATTTTGTACCTGAAGAAACACTCTTTAAATATATATCATTGAATTTGCCAAAAAATTTTAATTAAATATTAAAAATTGCCTTTGAAAAAATAGTGTCGGCTTAGCCCCGGTCTCCCCTACAAGGTCAATCTAAAGTAATCTAAGAAATTTTAAAGTATTACAAAACTGACTGTAAAATAATCTTAGAAAACCAAAGGTTTTAAAAACTGACTTTAAAATAGTATTCTGGTACTCTAAAGAAGTGGAAAAGTAGCTTTAAAGTAATTTTAATAAATCTTAGGTAATCATAAGAAAACATTAAACTTTAAAGTTTTTTTATAAATCTCGATCTTATAAAAGTTACATGGAAGCAAACTTTTAAGAAGATTTATCTCATGTGGTTAAATCTTCAAGGTTTATAGTTATAAAGTTAAAGTTATAAGTATTTTAAAGTTATAAGGTTTACAGTTATAGAGGATAACTCTTAAGTTATTTTCTTTATTATTATTTCTATATTGCATCTGGAATTTTTAAAGTGCTTTTAAGTTTTAAAATAAGATATAAATATTTATCTTCTTTTATATGTCTGTCCTTATTAGGAAGAAGTAATTTATAAGATTTTCTTCAGTTTTTATAGTTTAGCTTCCATTGAAACGAGTATAAAGGATAAAGGATTCGTATAAAGAATTCCAAGTAAAAGACAAAATTATATTAAATTATCGTCAGGTTTGAATATATTAAGTAGCATGTTTTACAATAATTGCAGTATTTTAACAAATGGAGCCGCAAAACAATTACTTAGAAGTATTAAAACATATATAACAACTTTTGTTATGAATTTTTTAATTTACATGTCAAAGCGCATATCTATATGTGGTTATATCACTTTTACAACTAGTGAATGAAATTATCAAAGTTATTGCAAATTATAATTATTAAAATTAAATTATTTCTATTCTCTTTTTCTATCATAATAAATGAAAATAAAAAAAGTCAAAAGTAAATCTAAATAAGTTGTAATATTATATGATAGAAATCAGGAATCATATTACATTATTTGAAGTATATGCATTGCAAATTAAATTGTAAAACATGGGTGTATTGAATAATATTTTAAAAACACTTTAAAAATTCATAATAAATAAAATAATAACAAATTTAACTTACAGTAATACTTACCTTAAAATTTACTTATCCCTGTGAAAAAACCGTAGAATTATGAAAATAAATTTAGGCATTTTTAACTTTAAAATTGTCGAAATTTACTTTTCAAAATTTTAAGGTTTTTTTTTACATTTACAAGGTAAATTTTCCCAAGGGATGGTAATAAACTAGCATTATATTAGGAAGCTGTAAACAGTACAGGCATTTTACCCCTACCTATAGCAGTTGCATATTCCCCCAAGACGCAGTACTACAATATAAAACGTTTTATATTGTAATAATTAAGCCTGTACAATATGGTTGTCAGTAAAACAAACCAGCGACATACTAAATACTTTCATCCTAACCAATACTAATAGAACAAAGAACGACAAGCTAATCGAGTTAAAAATAGTGTAATGCTTGAAGAATAACTTAAATAAAACATTAAGAAAGTTCTAAAAAGCATGTTGTCAAACGTACTTACGTCATAAAAATTATAATACTGCCAAGAAATAAACAAAACGTATGCAAAACGTCAGATATAGAACTATGAACAATTTCATGGTATTTGCAAGAGCGCTTTTAACCGTAGCTTTGTTTAAACATAACAAGTAGCATATTCCGCACACTGGCATATTCTCTCCTGTTACCCCATTATAGTTTTATTTATACTTTTATAAATTACCTATGAATAACAAGTTCGCCCATGCGATAAACCGCTTTTTGATACTGCTGCTGGAACGCACCAAGGCCTTGTAGAGAGGTGCCCATGGCAGTTTCTGCAAACGCATTTGTAAACGTATATCATTATAATGTTATTATATATATTTCAAAAGTATCTTAAAAATTATACATATATACATTTAAGTTCCCAAGGAGCACCAATGCGCGTATAATGCGCTTTGAATATACATTAAACTTTGCATTAAATGCGGATATTTGTCCCGCATTATATGCGCATTTCACACTATAATGTAAAACCCGACTGTTTGTCTGTCTGTCTGTCAGCTGTCTGGCTGTCTGTCTGTCCGTCTGTCCGTGAACTATTCAATATTCATTCGTTAGTGGACCAAATTTTTACCAAAAGTATATGAAATAGGGGTAGAATTTTCCAGGGAGTGCCATTATGTGTATAGTTTTTTGTTACCGATTTTCTAGAAACCGGTTTTTCTAATTTTTCTAATTTTTCGGGAAATAATTGACCGAATCTCAAAGAATTATATATGAAGTAGTGGTAAAATTTTCCAGAGATTGCCATGATGTATATAATTTTTCGTTACCGATCTTTTTGGAAACCGGTTTAGAAATTTTTCAAATTTCTCGGGAAATAATTGACCGAATCTTAAAGAATTATATATATGAAATAAGAAAGAACTAAAGAATGTAATAGAACCGTTTACGAAATTTTTCCAATTTCTCGGGAAATAACAATTAGTTCGCGGTCAGACAGACAGACATACAGACATTAGGTACTTATATATATAGATAGAGGTAGAAAGAATTAAAGAATGTAATAGAATTAGAAAAATTGATAATAGTAAAGGGGTTTCCGATTTCTGTAAAAAAAAAAAAATGTACGTGATTGCTCCAATTTCCGCAAATTTTGAGATATCATGCTGAATTTTTTATGGATAATTTTTTTTTATGGATAATTTCTATGGATAATTTTTCGTTACTGATTTTTTGGAAACCGTTTGGAAATTATTCAAATATCGAGAAATAATAAGTATTAATTGACCGATTTTCTTGAAACCAGTGCCACATTTTTTTTAATTTGTGGAGGATAAGTTTAATTTTTCATTAATGGATAATTTTTTATTAATGAATTGATTTTCTTGAAACCGGTGCCAAAATTTTTCTAATTTTTTGTTGATGATTTTGATGAAACTGGTACCAAAAGATTACTAATTTTATGAGAATGGCTACTATGGGGATAAAAATTGGGGGTTTCATGGGGTTCTATTGGTGCTCCTAATTAATGAGTGAGTTTGGGGAGAGGGGAATAGATTTTGAGCTCGCGCAAAGCGCAGGCGAAAAATCTAGTAATGCATATTATGGAAGCGTATACCAAAAAGTACACCTACGCTCATTGATCGAGGAGTTCAATCGGACAGTAAACTCTGTACTATACTGGAATTTTTTTTCGTGGCCAGCTTTTAAGCATTGCTGTGAGTATATTCCTGTACAGCTATCACAGAAGAAAAGAACATTCTCATTTAGAGAATATCTTTATTTTTGACATGATAAATGTCATTTATTTAAAATTCCATTTATTTAAAATTCAATTTATATAAAATTTAAAAACTGAAATAAAATGTTTCATAATGAGTCAGAAGCTACTCATTTAAATATTTTATAAAACCTGTTATTTATAAATTGAATGCTCAATTTGCATTAATTACGCATTTGAATGTGCGCATTTTGAACATACAATTAATATGGTTTTGAAGCCAATGCAATTGTACACACATTAAAAGCACGTTATACTCGCATTGGCGATTCTTGGATACATAAGTATATCTATCTTTTCTATAAAAATATTGTATTTTGTCTTATATTATTCAACAATAGGAATAAAATTTCGTACAGTTATAAGAACATCCTACCACATATTGCATTCAGCGTATGTTCACTAAAAAATGGTACTAAATCTTTTACAACTGTTCCTCCAGTTTTTTTCAATGAGTTAGTCATTCTTTCGCCTTCCTCTATCAAAATTTCAACAAACTGGTGCAATATATTAAAATGAAACGTGGGGGTTAATATCTTTCGTCGCAAATGCCACTTGGCGCCTAAAACATAAAGAATATAATGCATAAATGTAAGATAACGACGTGAAATTAAACATTATGGTAAAATTTATTTTTATTTTTTTTAATTGATAGTTTTTTATATAATAGCTATTAATTATTACTCTTTCTTTGATGAGCAATTAAACTTTTGCTTAACATAGTCTGCGTTTACACGGCCCAATTTACGCCAAAATTATAACATCGATGTTATAATTTCTTCTTCTGTTTCCTCGGCGTCACAGTCCGTTGTGGGCCAAAGTCTACGCAACTATTCCTCGCCATCTCTCCCGGTCTTCCGCAATTCTTTTCCAGTTAGTGACATTCATCTTTCTCAGGTCCCCGACCACAGAGTCCATCCATCTTTCCCTGGGTCTTCCTCTTCTTCCAGGGCCGTACATCGTGTGTTGAAAGACTTTCTTAACTCCTCTATCTTCTGGCATTCGGACCAAGTGTCCCAACCATCTTGGTCTTTGCGACTTGATGAAGCGGACTACGGTTTCGCCATTCATCAGAGTTTCCAACTCGGTATTGTGTCTGACCCTGAAGGACCCATCATCGTTTCTAACTGGCCCATATATCCTTCTTAAAATTTTCCTTTCAAAGGTAGCCAGACGACCCAGATAGCACATGGACGTCCACTGTATGTCCATTGGCAATCCGCTCCTGGACAATGGGACGTACGTACAGAATCCAAATAAGATCCGTCGGACGTTTGATGGACGTCCATAGGGTGTACATTTGTCACAGCTTTGAACGTCCAAAAATGTCCAAAACATATCCAATTTTGGACTTATTATGAACTAATTTTGGACCTATTTTGAAAATGTTTTTTATGTGTTTCAAGTAATTAAAACTATTTAAAGAACAATCAGTAATAATTGTGTGTTTCATGTTTGAAAGATTTTTTAAATATCTGTAAAATATAGGTATATTTTAAAATATAGGTATAAAATATAGATCTTGATATTTGATCTTGAAAAATATACATATCTTGCGAATGTCATAATTTTGCTTCGCCAGAGACCTGCTTATATTAGCCCTCAACTGAAATTTACTTACGAGTTAGTCTTACATTATGCGCCGCCTAGCGGCATCGTTCCAAACTAGCACGGAAAGATGCGCTACCATCCCGTGAAACACTCATTGATATAAATATGGTATGATATACGTATCAATGGTTTAGAATTGGTATAGGTATAAGTAATAGACGATTATTATACCATATAGCAGTATACGTTAAGAAATTGTAATAAATATACATTTTTTAAACGTTTCTAATAAATTTAATTAATACTTACTGGTATAAATATGGTGTGATATACGTATCAATAATTTAGAATTGGCAAATAATTGTATAATAAACGATTTTTATATTAGCAATATACGTTAAGAAATTGTAATAAATATACATTTTTTAAACATTTTTAATAAACCTAAGTAATACCCCTTACGAAAAAAACACCCAAGATTTTGGTGTTTACACCCAACTTTGGGTGTTTACACTCCATTTTCGGTGTCAACGTCTAAATTTTCAGTGTTAACACCGACATTTGAGTGTCGACGCTCAAAGTTTCGGTGTCGACACTCAATTTTTGGTGTCGACACCCAAAATTTGGTGTCGACACCGAAAGTTGAGTGTCGACACCGAAACTTTGGTGTTGACACCCAAAGTTTCAGTGTCGACACTCAACTTTCGGTGTCGACACCGAAACTTTGGTGTCGACACCCAAAGTTTCGGCGTCAACACTTAACTTTTGGTGTCTACACCGAAACTTTGGGTGTCAACACCAAAATTTGAGTGTTGACACCCAACTTTTGGTGTAGACAATCGGGTTTCAGTGTTGACACCCAATTATAAAACAAAAGATAAAAATTATAAAATGCAAGGTTAAAACTTTAACTTATTATGTGAGGCCACATTATACACATATCTAACTTTGAATTATATATATACCCAAGTAGCAAATGGTATTTTTTAAATGTTTTTTTAAATATTTATTTTTCATTAATTATACATTGTACAATTTATTGTAAAAAATATTTTAACATTTATTGAATATTTATTTTACATTAATTTTACATTAATTTTACATTATTTGTTTGAACTAATGATTTAGACGTTCGACAGCACACAGATGTGCCTTTGCTCTGGTGTGCGTTGGCAGCATGTGGAGGGGATGCGCTGCTAGCGCATGCGCAGGGGCCATATTCTGTTCGTCGTCCACTGACGGCACTCCGTTAAGGGTCGACAGGAGTCACGGCCGAACTCCGAATTGATATTGGAGACCTCGCGCGGTGACAATGCGAAATTTCGTTTCAGTGTTGCCAACGTCAAGAAACTAACTTTCAGGTTTTATGTGTGAATACGTACACACACCATTGAATTGCTCACGCGGACGCACGGTAGAGAGACATATGCTAAGACTGCGGCGTTGCCGCGTCTGTGCGGCGTTGCCGCGTGCTCCCCGCTTTAGCAATACGGCCTGAAAATGCTTTCTGGCCGTCCGTAGCAGAAGGCAGTAACGTACCAAAGATAACAAGCACCCGCTTTAGATGAATTTTTTGTTTTGCTGATGTATTTAGAAAATCCACAATAAACTAGAATGATTTATCAAAATGATTTTATATCAGCGGTGCACACGTACTTTTTTTGTTAAAATTTTGCAGCAAATATTGAGATTCTGATGTATTTAAAAATTAGATGGATAATAATGTTGATTAAACACTTCCGTTTTTTATTCTTTTGTTAAGTTACAAAACTTATTTTCACATTATACGAAATTATTCACAATAAGTTTTATTTCTGTAATATTATATGTAAGTTATAATATCACATATGTCATAGTTATATATATATATATATATATATATATATATATACATACTTATTGCAAAGTGTTCTCATAATAATATGTTTCTAATTCTCATTTATTTAACATTTCTGATATTGTCGTATTTTAGAGAGTGACTATATATAGAAACTATAGCAAGTAAAAAAGTCGTTATTTTATTTTTCTTCTAATTTTTTCCAATACAGAACTGCCTAATTGCGTAGTTTTGTAATAAAATTATTTTAAAAATTATTTGACGAAAAATTGTCACATTAATGCTTGCATGATTGCATCTGTTCCTGCAATCTATGATGAAATTAAATCCTTTCTTATGCTTCTCTAATCTATATTAGACAGTACCTAATGTATAAGATCAAAATTTTAAACTACATACTTATTTCAATGAAAATTACATTGAGTCATAAAAAATAAATTAGAGAAGCATAAGAAAGAACTTGATTTCATAGATTGCAGGAACAGATGCAATCATGCAAGTGACAATTTTTCGTCAAATAATTTTTAAAATAATTTTATTACAAAACTACGCAATTAGGCAGTTCTGTATTGGAAAAAATTAGAAGAAAAATAAAATAACGACTTTTTTACTTGCTATAGTTTCTATAGTCACTCTCTAAAATACGACAATATCAGAAATGTTAAATAAATGAGAATTAGAAACATATTATTATGAGAACACTTTGCAATAAGTATGTATATATATATATATAATTATGACATATGTGATATAACTTATATATAAAAAAAAGAACAAAAAACGGAGTGTAATCAACATTATTATCCATCTAATTTTTAAATACATCAGGATCTCAATATTTGCTGCAAAATTTTAACAACAAAAGTACGTGTGCACCGCTGATATAAAATCATTTTGATAAATCATTCTAGTTATTATGGATTTTCTAAATATATTAGCAAAACACAAAAATCATCTATGTTTTCATTTATTTCCTGCATACTAATTATGATGTAATTGTTAGAGTGCTCAACGCAAATTTTGCTCGGTTTTTGCTGCCAATTTGCTGTCTGATTACATGGCCACATTTGCCCGTATTTGTTGGCAATTTGCTATCTAATTATGTCAGCAGATTTGTTACATATTTGCTAGCATTTTGTCGACATTATTGTTAAATCAAATTCTGGATTAAATTTGTATCCTTCTTGTCAACAACATTTGTAGCAAAATTTTACAAAATCTGTTTTCGACAGACTTGGCTATCTGGGTATGTAAAGAGTTACTGCATCTCTTGCACCTGTAATAGTTTTTTTTCCTTGTAATATAAATGAATGATGTAAAACATCATTTATTTATTTGTATGGAAATAAATAGGCAAGCCAAAAAAAAACGAAAAAAATTATTAGGAACTATATAGGAGATGGTTTTCTAATGCATTCAATGCACAAATCTGAATGGATGTCGTTCTACAAATTTTTAATACAAATCAAAGATCTATTAAAGGATTCAAATCCATGTTAATTGCCAGTATGAAATCTACACATGTGTCACAAGATTTTGGGACGTATATAGAAAAAGCAGTGACCGAAGCTACTAAATTTGCATCCATACATTTAAAAAAAAATTGAGCTTACTAATAAGAATGGATAACCGATTATACTTGTTATAAATTATTATATTATTAGCACAAGAAATACATGTAATAAATTCATATTTTTATCTCTATCTCTATATAAATGAAATGTATGTATGTTTGTCCGCTATGCAAAAAAAATCTACAGTTTTCAAATTAAAACACCAAATTTGGTATACTATCTCATGATACTCTAACTTATACCGTAGACGTTTTTTGAGAACGCATAATTACCGATTTCTACTCATTTATTAATGGACCGATTTACTGGAAAACCGGTGCCAAAATTTGTCTAACTTTTCGGGAATAATGTACTAATGTATAAAATTCTTACGGGTGGTGCATGTTTGAACGTTATTCTTCAAAACTAATCAACCAAATCTTAAAGTATTATATATGAAATAGGGTAGAAAAACTGAGGAATAATAGAATTCAAGAAATTGTTAATAATAAAGGTGTTACCGATTTCTGTCTAAAAAAAATCTACGTGATTGCTCTACTTTCCGTAAAGTTTGAGATATCGAGCTAATTTTTTTATAGATGGAGTATCATTAAAGGAAGGTTGTTATTGAATTCAGTAAGGATCATGGGCGATGTAAAAAAGTTATTGACAATATGTGTTTATGAATTATATAGATTGGTGGATATAAGATTAGCTTATAGATGTAATAAAGTTGTAAAAAAAAGACGCACGGGCGAAGCCCCGGGTAACCAGCTAGTTAATACAAGTTCCACACATAATATTTAATATTTCCTCTTCCGCGACCTCTTCCCCGGCCTCTCTGCCTTGTTTGAGGTAGTGCTGAAGGTGGTTGGAATGAGGGTGGCGGAGGTGGTTGCAATGAGGATGACGGAGGTGGTTGCAATGAGGATGGCGGAGGTGGTTGCAATGAGGGTGGCGGAGGTGGTTGCAATGAGGGTGGCGGTGGTGGCGGCGGCTGTTGTAGCCGTCGCTCGCGGCGGCCGTTGGCGATACCGCCTTCTTCGCTCCGACTGAGGCTGCTGTAAAAAAAAATACAAAAAATAATTAGAATTATTATTTTATTATTTTAATTTTGATTATATTATATTAGTTATATTAGTACATGAAATGTTTCTACAAATTACTTACAGCTTGTTGTTGTGCGGCATTAGGCATTACAATAATGCATCCGGGCCTAGGCGGTACACCGTGCATCGGGAGGCCGTGCACCGGTAGGCCATACCCGCCGTATATCGGTAGGCCGTGCACCGGGAGGCCGTACGCAGGTAGGCCGTGCGCAAGGAGGTCGTTCATCGGTGGGCCGGTGCGCCACGGCAATCTGCACGTGCTCATTCGGCACGTGCTCAATCGGCACGTGCTCATTCGGCACGTGCTCAACCGGCACGGGTAGCGGTATTGCTGCAAAAAAAATGTTTCATTATATGTTATATAAATATATGAAATACATACAACATACAATAATATACGTATACTTATATAAACATAAGTATACGTATATTGAAAATTGACAGGTTGAGGTTAACAACACTTATTTATGAGAAATTCCAAATGTCATTAGTAAATAATGCTTTACATTACATTTCATAAATTACATGTACTAAATATGTATTTAGTATGTACATATGTACATGTACATATATAACAATACATAATACATATGCAAAAATAAAAGAAATGATTACTTACCATGCTCTCGGTTCGCCATTATTCACCAAACATAAAGGTAGTATCGCACGACCAATCAAGTACTTTTATGTCGTCATTGGTTTGTTGACTTATGTATATATATATCTCTCGAGTATATTGTTTTACTGCAGTCTGTTAAAGAACAGTACAGCGTACGGAGTGTTATTCTTAGTGCTTAGTTTTGTTATTATTGACTGTTGTTTGGAGTGTAATATTATTAGTATTATTTATAGACATATGAGAAATTATATATAATACTCTCATTATGTCTAAATATACTGATAATCGGAAAATTCGGTCGGCAAAACGTATCTCTATGAAAAAGAGACTGCGTTTGGACACGACAAAATTGGAAGAAGTCTTTCATCAATGAAGAAAGAATTATCGAGGGAAGATCGGAAGTTCCAGGTACGTGTAATCAATTATATGCATGCGTGATGAGAGAAATGTTGATGATGACACGTCGACATCGCAAACATTATCTTCTATGGATATATGTTCTCAATCTGTCGATGCATGCATGACACAAAAATTTCAATCAGTAGAGAATATTTTCAATGATAATGATTCAATGGGATCTCTATCAGACGTTCGTGAATATTGTATTACGAATGTGACGGAAATGTCAAATTAAGGAAATTAGAATGCAAAGCAGTATGGATGATATCGAAGATGTCGAAGACGTTGAAAACGTCCAAGATATCGAAGATGTCGAAGGACGTTGAAAACGTCCAAGATATCGAAGATGTCGAAGACGTTGATAACGTCCAAGATATCGCAGATGTCGAGACGTCAACGACGTCGAAGACGTTCAAGATATCGAAGACGTTGAAGATGTCGAAAATGTCGAAGATATGAAAATTATGATTTGCATGTTGAACATGGGAACATTGACGCTGGGAAGTTTATTGTTGTGCACAAATTAGTGGACGATGCTTCGTTGATTTCGGACATGTTTTTGCTGAATTGCAGAGACTGGTCCGCTCACTGGATCAACGAATGTCGTTTCACTGATCTTGTCATAACTAAAATTAAGCGTGTCGGTCTGAAAATCAAATTTTTTGTAGAATGTCGAATGTGTCACTTCAAAAATAGCTTTGGAGTAAACCGACAGACGACAGAAAATTAGATGTCAATAGAGGGTATCGTAGCCGGTACTATATTGACAGGGACTGGTCACAAGCAGCTCGAGGAACTTCTTGCTGCTGTGGATGTTCCATGCATGAGTAATAAAACGTACATAAGTTTTTCATAATGAAATGTCGGAAGCCTTTGCCGCCGCTGCGAAAGAAGAAATGCGCATGGCTGGAGAAGAGGAAAGACGTTTAGCAATTGAAAGAGGAGATGTTATTGAAGGTATTCCACATATACCCGTAATAGTAGACGGCTCGTGGATGAAGAGATCCTACCGCAGCGGTAGTTATGATCTCCATCTGGAGCAGCTATTATTACGGGAAATTATTCGCAAAAAGTTTTATTTGTTGGTGTTTAGAAATAAATATTGCATTATTGCGCAAGAGCAGCAAAACTTTCTGTAAAACCGAAAGAACATAAATTTTTAAAATTGGGGAAATAATCAAAGCTCAACAAGTATGGAAAGCGATATAATCCTCAAAGGCTTCGGCTTAGCTTAGAAATGCATGGATTAATTTATAGTAGATATATCGGTGACGGAGATAGTAATGTAGCAAAAAATTGAGAGATTTTCCACCGTACCCGAATATTGTTGTGGAGAAGATTGAATGCACGAATCATCTTCTCCGCAATCTGTGTAATAAAATTCGCGAAGCGGGTAGTAGTGGTGGTAGAAATATCGCAAAATTAAAAAAAAATTGTTACGAACAGCGTGATGAAAATTCGTAACGCTGTAGTAAAGGCTATAATGTTTCGCCGCAATAGTAAAGCATCCTGGAAGCAAAAAGTCGCAGATTTAATAACAGATTAAAAAATATACTGAGCCATGTATTTGTGAGCATAAAGATTGCGCTTCCTTCAATATTTTTGTACTGGCGAACGAAAAGAAGGTGAAATAAATCTTGTGCCCCAATTGTAGAAGGCAGGGTTATTCAAAATTAGAAATTGCAATGAAACGCATTATAGACAATGCTAATAGTTTATTATATCAATTTACTAGTAATTCCGTGGAAAGTTGCAATGGAATTATTAGTAAATTTATTGGCGGTAAACGTATACATTTTGAGGAGAGGCTCTTATCAAACGCGCGTGAAAGCTTCTGTAGTACATTTAATAGTAGGAAAGTATTGAGTTCTACTTGTCGTGTAATGATAAAAACCACCTGCATGTACAAATATTGTAGAAAATCGAAATATTAAAAAATTGAGACTTATCAGAACGCACACACGCGGCAAAAGATTAGGTCTCTCTGTTCGTACATCAAAATATTCGCTAAAACATTTACGTCCGATAAAGATTACGGACCAAATGCGGAACGACCAGATATAGAAGGTCATATGTACGAACAGTTGAAATCTAATCATTATCGAATGCTAAAAGATCAGCAATGCAATAATGTTGTATTGGAATGTGCTACACGGGGTCAGCATGAAAACCCGATGTGGCACAACGTACGGCGAAATCTTCTCACTGCTTCAAACTTTGGAAAAGTTTGTAGTAGAAGAGAAACAACTTCGTGTCAAAATCTTGTTAAAGCAATTCTGTACCCTCCTCAATTGACGAATGTGGCTGTTGAGTGGGGTAAAGAAAAAGAAATAGTGGCACGAGAGCAATTGCAGGTGGAGTTGGGAATAAAAATTAATGATTGTGGAATATTATCGATGATAATATCCCATATCTTGCCGCAACGCCTGACGGCATTGTCGGAGACGATACTATCGTTGAGATAAAATGTCCTTACGCGGCGCGGCAAGTGTCTCCCACCGATGCAATGCTGAATAAGATTGCTTCTACTCGTACAATATTTGATAAAATGGATAATACTCGAATGAATCAAAGACACGCGTACTACTTCCAAGTGCAGGGACAACTCCACATAACGCAAAGAAAGTATTGCATTTTTGCTGTGTGGACACCCTTTGGATTGAAGTACACGATTGTCGAGCGTGATGACAGATTTTGGGAAACAAAAATGTTATCGCTGCTTAAACGATTCTACGAGGACTGCTTGGTTCCTGAAATAATAGATAGTAGAGCAGCACGAAAAATGCCTATTCGGGAACCGCAGTATGTCGTCGAAGCACAAGAAGCGGCTAGAAAAAAAAATATAAAAGTAGAAAGTAGTATTGAAGCTAGCAAACAATTATTGTCGAACACTACTACCACTATTGCTGTTCCAGAGCAAGATGACGATTGTATTATAATTGATTACTCTAATGAAAAACGAGATCTAACTGAGGATGACATAAAAAGACATAAAAAAATGTTAGATAATGTCATACCTTCTTTGTTATTAGTAAAGAATAACGTTTTGCCCATAAATAGTAAATTAAATGATGAATCGTTAGATCTGTTTTTACGCATTGTAAGAGAGACTTCTTGCTTTGAAACACAAAGTGTGTTATACTTAGAATACCCGCACATAATTGAAGCTAGTCATAGCAATAAAAGCTTACAAATTATTGGCGGAAATTGCACAGATCATTGGCGATGCATTTATTTTGACGGCACCAAACTTCACGTGTACGACAGCCTACCTGGTACTACGTAAAATAAATTGGCTGCTAAAGAAAAAGAATACATTCGCCTTCGTTATCCCAAGATAACGAAATATGATATAATTTGTGAAAAAGTACAAATAATACAACGGGATTCCATTTCTTGCGGAATTTATGCTGCGGCTTTCGCTACAACTGTAGCCTTGAAAGGAAATCCTTGTAATGAAAAATATTCTACTGACGTAAAATGCATGAGACGTCATTTATTTAAAATTCTAGAAAGCAAAACATTATTGCCTTTCCCGAATTAATATTTTTCATTATTTAACACATCTTTGTAAGCTTTTATTGCTAAATATTGCTTAATAATTGTTAAATTAATAATTGCTAAATATGACTAAATAATTGTCATTGTATACAACATATAGTAACATTAGTAACATGTAATTGTTACTGTATGTCGCATGCAAATAAAAATTTCGGAGAGACGATAAAAGAATATTGGATGCGTTCTCACGGGAATGGGCGTTGGAGGGGCCCATTTTATATTTCATATATGTAATATTTATTATGACAATTATTTTATGTTATACTTTTGTTTTGAAAATAGTGCATTGCAAATCAGATCGCAATTTGAACTGAGGTGATTGCGTCGCAAGTGTTAATATGAGATAGGTTTTTTTGTTTTTGCAATGTACTATTTTCAAAAATACATAGTAACAGGTAGATAAAAACAAATTACAAAATACAAAACCAAAGTTGCATGTAAAATAACAAGAAATATTTTATACAGTATACTTCCCATAATATGGTGAGGTCACTTTGCGACGCAATCATTTAACTTAGTTTAAATTGCGATCCACTCGAATTATTAATTCGTGTTGTTTATTCACAATTTTCATAATTTTATTGTTTTTCTTTCAGATTTATAAATTAATAATTTATTTTTAGTTATAATTAGTCTATGCACGCAGCATAGAGTTGCTTATTGTTGTAGGTGGAGTCACCATATTTAAAAGGCGGAACACTTTAAATGGAGAGGCGTGGATACCACTGACTCGATCAACGCCATTATATTGCAGCAGGTAACGTATGCACAGTGGGGGTTTCAGTGAGTAAGAATCTCACACTACCCCGGACAACGGAGGTGTCTTTTGAAGGTTTCCCCCACGTGAAAAAAAAATTGCTTATTATAAGTACTTACTATACATTTGTTTATTGTAAGTAGTACTAATAATTTGAAAGCATAAATAAATTGAGCTACTGCATCTCTTGCACCTCTAATAATTTTTTTTTCTTTTTGTTGCTTGCCTATTTCCATACAAATTATGAATGATGTTTTACATCATATTTTTATTATAAACTTTTATTTCATTATTCATTTTATTCTTTATATTGCTTATATATATATATCTATATATATATATATATATATATATATATATATATATATATATAGTATATCATATTTATATATTTTATGTATTTGTAAAATAAAGAAATATAATAAATAATATAATATAAATTATGTCACTCTTGGTCGTGTTCCGAAACTGCCAGTACTAAAAATCTATAGGTCACGTCACATGTATTATAGATTTTCAGCACTGGCAGTCAATTTCGGAACACAGCTACGGCCTGTATTACAATATATTCTACAAAATGTTAAAAATAGTCATTGGTAAAAAGGAAAATAAATTATTATTTGACGAGGTATTCAACGTACGTTGAATGTACGGACGTAATGTACGTATTTCATGTTAGTTTTTCAAGATAAAAACGGCTTTTGAATGACAGTCCTTTAATAGCTGTACATAAATTTGCCCACAAAATTGTACAAGTACGACATTCCTTAAATAAAATGTTTCCCTTGGCAAAATCGAACAACTTTTTCTATTTTAAATTGTGTAAAAAATGTGGAAGAAATATATATATTATTATTTCATTAAATACATATATGTATATATGTGTATGTAATCCGTGGTTTATAAATTAAGTTGTATATCTGTTTTTTTTTTGTTATAACATTATTTATATCGATTTTGATTTTATTATAACATATTTCTTTTGTTAATTTAAAAAATTGGCTGTAGTTGTCGTTTAGATAAATTCTGAAATATTTTTGCTGTAAATATGTTATCATTTTCAGTATTATATTAAATAAAAACATGTGCACTTTTTTCCGATTAAACACTAGAAATACCAAAAGCTATTTTCGACCGTTTCTATTTTTTAATATACTGTTTCTTTATTGTAACAGTAGAAAATTTATATTGTAATAAAAAAATTATTCAATTCAATTATTCAATTATTCTGTATATTGTCTATCCTTTTATGTCTATTTTATGTCTATCCTTTATACCCATTCTCTCTCTCTCTCTCTCTCTCTCTCTGTTCTATCTGCATTCGTAGGAAATGTAAACAATTGTTTTCTTTAATATTAAAGAAAATAATGTTTACATTTTCTCTTGACGGAAGAGACCACCACCTTCTCGCGGTTTTCGTTGAGCAACAATATGTACGTTGTCCATGCATTTATTTGAGAACAAATATATTACAATAAATTTATCATATTGTTACACAAATAATTTATTCCTTTTTTTATTTTTATATTACATGTATTTGCTATTAGCGAAGTAATTATATTATCAAAACAATATTTCTAAAACAAATAATATATAATTTAATATTTTATTTCACTTTTCTTGTGTTAACAATAATTTATTTTCTGAATTAATAACAAGATTTTTTAGAAGAAAGCGTACATATTGGCCAAGACTGTGTGGATTTCTAATATTTACGCTTTTTCTGTTTTTATTTCTTTACTTAATTTATATAGTTTATTTTCAAAATAAAGATAATATAATTTCATTAGACATCATTTATGTAATTAATCAATTTTACTAACATTTTTTGTTATTAGTTTCATTACTTTTAAATAATTAAGAGACACATGATAGTGTTTCGCGCCTAATGTGGGAAGGGATATTTTATTGTCATCTGCAATGTCATATATATATTTTATTCATAAATCAACATCAGAAGGGATACGCGAGACATAATAGACGAGCCAAGTCAGCCGACGCGCTAACGCATACGACTTTCGATGAACCGGCTTCTACTTCTACCCGCCCGAAGCTGGCCGAGCCGCGCCGAGCCGCCGCCGAGCGCCCAGCGCACACGTACACGGCTCCTCCGTCAGCTGTGTGCGTGTACGCACCAGGCGCGCAGGCAGCGGGCAAAATAGCAATTGGCATCTCTGAACACAGCCCTTGTCAGTATGTTACCACGAAATTCCCCATGAGCTGCTCTTACTAGTGAGAATCATTTCTCCCAAATTTTAGCCTAATTAAATAATGAATCTCATTAAAATTAGGCTCATTTTAATCAGTATGATCAGCCGCAACCCGGTACATAGCGGATTTTGCATTTTGGCTCTTAAAAATTTATAATAAATAAAATACGGACTCGCAGCTGACCCAACTGACCCGTTGCTAGCTGCGCGTTTCCCCACATTTATTAAAATTTTATTTCGATCCTTTTTCCAAAATCCGGCTATGTACCGAGTTGCGGCTGATCTTACTGATTAAAATGAGCCTAATTTTAATGAGATTCGTTAATTAATTAGGCTAAAATTTGGGAAAAACTAATCCGTAATTCCCGGCCGGCCACAGTGGATCGGCGTTAAGAAAAGCAGACTTGGGTAGAAAATTAAAAGGCCTAAATTATCAACTTTTAAAATGAATTATCATCAACCAATGTTATAGAATTGAAATATATTCAATTATTACTATAATGTAAGTTTATTATGCCATTTTGACCCCAAGTTGCACATTTGTGAAAGTGCAATTTTTTAGCCTATTTTAATCGATAATGATTGCCAGACATTGCATACACTCAAATAAATTTGATCAATCTCTTAGAATGATATTATTTACGTCTGAGACTAACGAAAAATGCATTTCCAAGAATATTTTCTTTATTTCATCATTTAATATTTGACGGATCAAAGTTATAAATTAGATTTTTTTAA
>JASTWL010000668.1:0-99289 GCA_035220575.1 Temnothorax rugatulus | reverse complement strand
TTACTCCCATCACGAAGGAAAAATACATTTCTTTACG
Source organism: Temnothorax rugatulus (assembly GCA_035220575.1). NCBI lineage: Eukaryota > Metazoa > Arthropoda > Insecta > Hymenoptera > Formicidae > Temnothorax > Temnothorax rugatulus. The sequence continues at coordinate 99,252 of JASTWL010000668.1, read as the reverse complement.
AAACACGTTAAAGAGACAGCTGACAAATCAGATTCGCGAAGCGACATAAAATTGCGATTTATCGATTCATACAAGTTTCTCACCGCTGGTCTCGACAAATTGGCATCTTATCTCAGCAAGGATAAACTGCGAATATTACAACGCGAATTTTGTGAATTATCCGCAGAAAATTTTGATTTGCTGACGCGAAAAGGCGTATTTCCGTACGAGTACATTGACCGCGTCGAAAAGTTGGAGGACTCGTGTTTACCATCGCGCGAATCATTTTACAGTTCATTGACAGGTAACACTGTATCCGAGACCGATTACGAGCACGCCGCGAACGTCTGGCGACGGTTCTCCGTTCGAACCTTGGGCGAATACAGCGATTTATATCTCAAAACCGATGTCTTGCTATTGGCCGATATCTTTGAAAATTTTCGCGACAGTTGTATCGTGAGTTATGGACTCGATCCGGCGTATTATTATACTCTACCGGGTTTTACGTGGGACGCTATGTTGAAGCATACGCGTATCAATTTCGAACTGCTCATTGACATGGTCATGTTCATCGAACGCGGTATACGCGGCGGTTTGAGTCAATGTTCAAACAGATACGCGCAAGCCAATAACAGGTACATGCAATCTTACGATCCATCGAAACCATCGTCGTACCTGATGTATTTCGATGTAAACAACTTGTACGGCTGGGCGATGTGTGAACCATTACCATATGCAGATTTTCAATGGGTCGAAGACGTCTCGAATTTCGAGTTTAGCACGATCGCTTTCGATTCGCCCACGGGTTACATTCTCGAAGTCGATCTAGAGTATCCACAGAATAAACACGGCGCGCACGCTGACCTACCGTTCTGTCCGACGCGCGATAAACCGCCTGCAAACGGCAGGAAAAACTTCTCGCCACGCTGTACGATAAGAAGCGTTATATCATACACTACCGCAACCTACAGCAATGCACGCGCCACGGCCTTCGCGTCACAAAAATTCATCGCGTATTACAATTCGCTCAATCTCCATGGCTCCGCGCTTACATCGAACTCAATACAAGATTTAGAACATTGGCCAAAAACGAATTCGAGAAAAATTTGTATAAATTGATGAACAACGCGGTATTCGGTAAAACTATGGAGAACGTTCGAAATCACGTTGATGTAAAATTATTAACAAAGTGGAACGGTAGATACGGCGCGGAGGCACTGATCTCGAGACCAAATTTCACAGCAGGAGCGTCTTTTCGGAAAATCTGATAGCCGTTGAACTGCGAAAACTCGAGGTTAAATTTGACAAACCTATTTACGTCGGCATGTGCATTCTCGACATATCGAAAGTCTGTTTGTACGAATTTCATCACGAGTACATGTCTCCCCTGTACGGCGACAAGTGTAGAATTATGTACACCGATACGGACAGTCTGATATATCACGTAGAGTGCGAGGATGTGTACAAGAACATGAAACGCGATATCGTTAAATTCGACACGAGCGATTACGCGATCGACAACGCGTACGGTATCCCACTTGTCAATAAAAAAGTTCCGGGCTTGATGAAAGACGAAAACAACGGTGCGATCATGACTGAATTCGTCGGACTCAGGGCGAAGATGTACGCCTTGCGAGTGGACGGTAAAAAAGACTGTAAAAAGGCTAAAGGTGTTAAGAGTAACGTCGTAGCGCGTGCTATAACGTTCGACGATTACACGAGGTGTCTGCGAGACGAAATTGAAATGACGCGACAGCAGGCTTACATAAGGTCCGAACGACACGAGGTGTACACCGTGTCCGAAACGAAAATCGCTCTGAGTCCGTACGACGATAAGCGATACATTATACCCGATTCAACCGATACGTTACCGTGGGGACATTGTCAAATACCTTTGTAACGTATGTATTGTATGTATAAAATGTAACAGTATAACGTATGAATGTATGTAGTATAACGTAACGTAACGTATTATGAGTATTATATTACAGTATTGGGAAGAATATTAATAAATATATTGCACATGTGTGCATTTTCACATACTTTATGTGTATTTCAAACACTACATGTATTACATACTTTTTATGTTAAGAATAAAATACAGTTTGCACGAATTAAATAACATTGTCCTTGTGTATCCATGAGTTGTGTGATCCATCGAATCCCAGCCATTTAACGTAAACCACGTCACCCCTCCTGCGCAGTACTTTCTCCACGAGAAACACGTCCGGATAAGTCGCGCGATGCAACTCGTGTTCGTAGAACGCTCCAGCGATGGATTTTCCACGATAGTCCTCAAGTAGATAGGTTACGGGATTGGTACGCTGCACTTTAAGGATCTTAAATACCTCGGTGGTCCAATTCGGCGTGTAACCCTTCTCGAAAATCGTCTTGTATTTGCTAACGCGCACCGAGTCGCCCGCTTTGAATTTTGCCGGACCCGCGATCTTTATCGCGCTGTATACGGTAGCCAAGAGTTTTTCGGCGATCGCGGGGGTAACGTCGACGGGTCGCATGCCGATGGTTCGATGCTTGCGCGCGTTGTAATCCGACACGAGTCGCGGCAAGGCGTCGACCCACTTGTAATTTCCGTTGAGCGTAAACATCTTCCACATGTCGTTCTTGAGCGTGCGATTGAATCGCTCGACGACCGACGCCTTCAACACCGAATACGTGGAATAATGATTGAATGCCGTGTTTTCTCACGAGACGTTGCACGTCGGTGTTGTAAAATTCCTTCCCCATATCGGTTTGTAGGTTACTAGGGCACCTCCCGCTGTGTCGAATGATCTCAGCGATGGCGTTAGCTGTTTCGCTTCCGCCTTTACCCTTGAGTGGCACGGCCCACGCGTGCTTGCTCAACACATCGATGACGGTAAGTAGGTAGTGGTAGCCTCCGTTGAAACGTGAGTACGGACGCATCTCGACGATGTCAGCCTGCCACAGGTCATCGTACCCTCGCACTATGACGTGTCTTCGAGGAAAATTTCTTCTCGCCGGAGCGTGCAGTTCCTCGACGAGTCGTTGCTTCTCGATATTTTTACGTCCGTCGGATTTTAGCGATGTCATGTTTTTGTTACCGTTTTTAACCATTCCTGAGCCGTTTATTTCCGTTTTTAGCCGTTCTTGAACCGTTTGTTAGCCGTTCTTGAGCCGTTTGTTAACCGTTTGCCGTTTATAACTGCTCGTTAGTCGTCGTCGTCGTCGTCGCCGTTCTTTAGCCGTTTGTAGCCTTTCCTGTCTCCGCGTAGTTCGCAGCTGTTTCTAAACCGCTCGTAATCGTTTTTGAGCTGTTTTTGAACCGTTCGACAACCGTCCGACAACCGTTCTTGAGCCGCTCGACAGCCGTCCGACAACCGTTCTCGAATCGTTCGTTGCTGTTCGTCGCCGTCGTTAGTTAACCGCTGCCTCTCTTCACTCGTCGCCTTTCGATAGTCGTTTCTGCTGAACCGTTTGTCCATTGTTGTTCGTTGTCGCGTCTGATTCAACGGTAGTCGAACTGCGAAGCTCGTTTATCGCAGTCCGTAACGCTTGCAGATCCTTCTCGAACGCAGTCAGCTTCTCGTCTGATTCTTTTCGTTGATCGCTCAACATTTTAAAGAATTGATCAACGTATAGTTCGTTAACCGCGTCACCGTCAGTCTGAGGTTGCGCTACACGTCGAATCTTCCGCGATCTTGCGTCATAGTCCGTAGCGGTGCGACACAGAGCTTTATCGCGCACGAAATTTCTCATTAATCCGCTCCACTGATGGTACGAAATGGAGTTTGTCGCGTCTTCGCTGTGCTCGAACAATCCAAATTTGTTGATCGGCATTTCGACGCTGACTGAACGGATCGCCGTTGCACCGTTTAGTTTATAATAAGCCCGTCTTCGCGAAGTTCTTCGATGATCGACATGATCTCGTTGTCGTGGGCATTGTTGCCAGCTTGACGCGAAGCGTCGAGCAATCGGAGACGATCCACCAGCTCGTTGGGATCGTCCCAGTGCACGTAGTCGATCTTATTGTCGGTTAGCGTCATCGCGAGAGGCATGGGTAATCCCTTTCCAGATTTTTTGTTCTTTCCAGATTTTTTGTTCTTTCTGGGTAACAGCGATGCGATTACATTTTTATACTTGTGTCCCCTGTTGCTCAGTAATGGAGCATGTGCATTGTGATAGCGTTTATGCGCGCTCGTTGCCAACAGGATGCTCAAGTACTTTTGCATGTCATCCTCCGTGTAGATGTCATCGTCGGGTTTTCTATGGAAGATCAACTCGTAAAGACCGGGTGTCCCAATGTAACGTACGTCGTCGATATATATGTTATCCACGTCGTCCACGTAAAAACGTTTGTTGCCGAGCATCATTCCATCGTTGTCGAAATAAACGCCGTACACGGTGTCTATCTTTCGATCGTCTCTCAAAAGAGCTCCGATGTATTTTTGCCCCAACGGACCCAAGTAATTTGGCGCCGTTTCTTCAAACGTTTTGTCCGCTGTCTCCAACTGCTGTCGAATGGACGTCTCGAGATTACTCGCGTCTGGTGTAGAGGTTACCGGTGGTTCATTCGGTGGAGCAACTTTCGATCGTTTCGATTTAAGAAATTTAAGCGGCGTCGGTCCGAAGCCACCCGACCAAGAGCTTAATCGTTTCCTTTTTTTCTTCGGTGTAGCATCCCCTTCCACCCCGCGCTGTTGACTGGGTAACGTTTCCACTCCCGCGTCAGCGACGCTTTCCGGCTCCTCCTTCTTCACCGCGATCAAGCTCGAATTATCGGCGATCTTTTTCAGCGGTTCGATGAGAGGTTTAAAGTGCGCGTCCAACTCAATGTTCTCCTCGATCTTACCGGTCTTCAAAGCGCGAAGTTTCTTGCGAATTGAATTTTCACTTTTCGCAATCTCTTTCACGATCTTCTCACGTTCGCGAATATTCTCGCTCTTGTCGATCGCGGCCATCGCGGGGGAAAAAACAAAGCAGAGCGTAGATCTCTATAACGCTAACGTTTCACCTCCGACGAGGTACCGGCAACGACTGATCGCTTTTACGGTATCGCGAACACGTTAAATCCTTTTCTGTATCGACCGTTCGAAAGCGCACTGTCCTTGTCTATCACTGTGAATCCATACTTTTGCTGCCAACATTCGTGGCACAACGAGCAAAATTCATCGTACGGCATGTCGGTATTCACGTGATCGTTGTACACGTGTTTCAAATTGGTACCATCCTGTTTGAACAGGATCAGCAGGTTCGCGTTGTCGCGTATCAGATGTTTAGGTATTCTCGCGTACGTCTGACAGAGATAGAAGGAGTCAACGCTCGAGTGCCTGCCCATTGAGAAATACTCTCTCACCGCGTCTTGCTTATCGCACGCCACGTCATCGAAGACGAAGATCGAGTTTGGACGCGCGTCCCTCGGTGGAATGACGTCACTGTTATTGGAGAACGTAAAGTAGCCGATTTCGTCGATCGACGTCAACAAATTCTCCAAGTATCGATATTTCGGCTGTTGCAGCGATTTCGAGTACACGTACACGTTTTCGAAACGTACACCGTGCGGACTTTCCAGCAAGCTAATCAGAACGTTGGTTTTACCGCAATTCGAGGGTCCGCAAATGATCGCGCGTATAGTAGTCGGTAACATCGTACCGTGCCTGCGTTTCTCCGCGTTTCCCCCCATCGACCGTGATCTGTCGTCGCAATTGGTCACGCGAATCGCCAACGGTTGTCGCACGAATCTCATTATTTTCCACACTGTCGACTCTCTGGCTGACTCGAACGCCTATTTATAGTCGAGCGGAACCGAGAAACGCTCAGTAGCAAAGATGTTCGTCCTACTGTCGAGACCTTCCGATATTCGCGACTTGAGTGCCGAACAGCTGCAATTTGTGCCGAAAGCTGTTCTATTGCAAACGTGCGGCGATCACGTCCACTACGTGTGGGACAAGCTTCCGGAACATATAAGGGCGGATTTGGAAGTTCAGACATATCGTCGCTGTTACGAACATTACAATCAACCGTGGCAGCGAACGCACATCGACGGTCCTGCGCCAATGATAAAGGATTGCTGCGAATGTCAGCGAAAAAAATTGGTAGAGGCCTGTTGAATCGCGCAATAAACGCAGTTCCGATCGAATTACACATTCCCGGCTATCAATTTTGCGGTCCGGGAACTCATTTACGAGAACGATTGGCGAGAGGCGATCAAGGTATTAATTCATTGGACGCGGCGTGTCGCGAGCACGACATAGCTTATTCGCGTAGCAACGATCTCGCTGAGAGACACGCGGCGGATGAGATACTCGCTGTGGAAGCGCGAAAACGCATCACCGCGAAAGATTCGACTCTCGGAGAGAGAGCTGCCGCTACAGCCGTCTGGGCGGGCATGAAGGCTAAGACGAAGCTCGGAATGGGCTTGAAAACGAAGAAGAAAACGAAAACGAAAACGAGGAAAAAGCTGACTTAAAAACGGATACTTCCGACGGCGAAACGAGGCGGCGTATTGCCGATTCTACCGTTGTTGGGAGTTCTCGGCTCTCTGGCCGGCGGAGCGGCGGGAGTCGTAAAGGCCGTGAACGATAACAAAGCCGCGCGGCGTCAGCTGGAAGAGATGCAACATCACAATCGCATCGTGGAAGGTCGCGGACTTTATCTCGCTCCGTACAAATATGGACGAGGGCTGTATCTCGGCCCGCACAAACGCGGGCAAGGAGTAGCGTCAAAAATAAAAAAAAAAAACGTCAAAATGACGTTAAATATGCCCGCGGGTATTACGACCAACGTACAATTGAATCGACTGGCAAGGCGTATGCGCATTCTATATTTTAGAGGTGTTTTCATGCGTGATTCGTTACCGATCGGCGGTGTACGTCGAAACGAGAGCGGTATCGTGAATTTGGACGACGAAGCGGGTCCCGGTACTTATTGGGTAGCATACGCGAAGAGGTAAGATCGAGTCATATATTTCGACAGTTTTGGCAATCTTCAACCGCCGAAGGAATTGACGCGATATTTCGGACCGAGCGTGACGAAGATTGAATATAATCGCACGTCTTATCAGCGATACGATCAGAGCATCTGTGGACAATTGTGCCTACGCTTTCTACAGTCGGTTGACAATCAATTTAAAGCCTGACGGTGCGTCGCGGTGACTCAGTACTCGTCGAACGATTTCCGCCGACATGTCTGCAACGTTTACGCTGACCGGAAAGAGCAGCATCCTCGCGGAGCACTATTTTCCCGCCGTGGATCTGAGCGACGGTGACTACGAGCTCGGTCTAACGTGTTTTGAGACTTATCACACGATTTCGAACGTGAATTCTTCGAACAATAAATTTTATTTCGGCGAGGATGACATGGAAATTACGATTCCCGAGGGATCGTACGAGATACGGACCATACATGAGTTTTTAAAACGCGAAATTTCGCGGAAACGTCCGCGATGCGTGATTCGTTCCAACGATGATCGTACGTCGGTCGCGAATATCGCGCGAGAGGAGACCGTTCGCGCGATCGGCTACGAAGACAAGGTCGCGGAATACCCGATAGTGCTCCGCGCAAATTACAATACGATGAAGAGCGAGATCAAGTGCGCTTTCAGAGTGAACTTTAACAAACCGAACAACATTGGATCGCTGCTGGGATTCTCGTCGAAGCGTATATTGCAGCCGGGACAGTGGCACGAATCGGACGCGCCGATTAAAATTATCAACGTAAACATTATCCGCGTAGAGTGTAACGTGACCGCGGGTGCGTACAGCAACGATAAACGCGTTCACACGATACACGAATTTTCACCGAGCGTGCCACCGGGATATAAGATATCGGAAACGCCGGCGCAGATCATTTACCTGCCGATCATCGCGCGGAGCATTACGGACCTAACGATACGCGTCACGGATCAAGACGGACGATTGCTCGATTTTCAAGGAGAAGAGATCACCGTTAGATTGTACGTACGACGGCGACAGCGATAACGCGCGACGTATGAGATGCTCGTGTTGAACGACTCAGAGCACGCGACAGATAAGAATAACTTTACGACTGCGACGATCGACAATATCGTTAAATCGACATTCGGTGGCGTTAAAAAAGAGACGAGAAAGAAGCTCAACGCATCGAACGTTAAATTTCTACGATCTCTGGGATTCGCGGTACGAAACATCTGAACAATGACTGAAATTCTCAACATCGGAGGTGAACCGGTCTTTGACGATCGCATCGTCAAGATCGAGACTCACACGTACAACCCGTACGCCAACACAACGTTCGAGTACAGCGACGAGATTCGAATACCCATGCAACAGCAGGATCTGTATACGTTGCCGTGCGAAAGTTTTCTCTACGTCGAAGGAGCATTGACGGTGGCCAGAGCAGGTGGTCAAGGCGATACCGTGGTATTGGGGCAAAATTGCGTCGCGTTCATGTTCGATGAGATTCGATATGAGCTCGACGGCGTGGAGATTGATCGCTGCAGAAACGTAGGAATAACCAGCACGCTCAAGACCTACGTAACGGTATCGTCCGACAGAAGCGTGATCCTGAGAAACGCCGGCTGGGATCCGCGTAATAACGCGAATGGATACTTCAATTTCTGCGTACCGCTAAACATGTTACTGGGATTTTGCGAGGATTACAAACACGTGGTGATCAACGCTCGCCACGAATTGATCTTGATACGGTCGCGCAACGACAACAATTGCCTGAAGAGAAGTGTCGCGTTGGAGCCTAGTGTCAAAATACTCAAGATACAGTGGCGAATGCCTCACGTGGTATTGAACGAGATCAACAAGCTGTCGATGCTGCGCGCTTTGGAAAATGGACGATATCTAAGTATGGGTTTCCGTTCGTGGGATCTGTACGAGTATCCCATGTTGCAGAACACGACCAAGCACTCGTGGGCCATTAAGACCGCGACTCAGCTCGAGAAACCGCGATACGTCGTCTTCGCTCTGCAAACGGGTCGGAAGAACGTTTTGTCCGCGGACATGGGTCAATTCGACGACTGTAAATTGACCAACGTGAAACTCTACCTAAACTCGAAAGTCTATCCGTACGACGATTTGAATTTGGACTTCGATAAACACAGATGGGCGATTCTATACGATATGTACGCGCGTTTCTGCAAGAACTACTACGGATACGAATATCTCGAGCCGAGTCTCACCGTTTCGACTTTTCTACGTAACGGCCCGTTCGTGATCATCGATTGCTCTCGACAAAACGAATCCGTCAAAAACGCCACCGTGGATGTCAGAATAGAATTCGATTGCATGGAGAACGTACCGCCGAATACCTGCGCGTACTGTCTCATCATACACGACCGCGTGATCGAGTACAATCCGTTGACCAACGTAGTGCGCAAAATAGTCTGAGTGTTAGCGGGCAACGTCGACGAAAATTTTCTGTCTCTCTTTCACTCCCCCTTCCCCCGATACAAATTTATGAAAAGGGGGAAAGTGGATATAAATCAGAGTGTCGCGAAACGCACGTCATTCCTCTCGATTGACGCATCGAAGAAAGAGAGAAATCACGTCATGTCCATACCAACGTTCGTGGACCTGCAAGGTTTCGTCGTCGAGATGAAATTTGTCGTGAAGGAGGCGGCGGTGCTGAGAAACGGGACCGTTCTGGCGCATTACACTTTTACGTGCCCCATACCGTGGAGTCTCCTTACAAAATTCGACAAGTCATGTGCTTCCTGGCTGATTGCGAATCACCATGGATTACGATGGGAAGACGGAGACGTGCCATATGGTATGGTAAGACGCCTAATTACATCGGCTGTGCTTGGTACAGAAGAGGACGACGAGATGCCGACTCTCGTGTACGTCAAAGGATGCCAGAAACGAGAATGGTTGGTGGATCTGCTTGAGAATAAAGCGAGAAAAGACCTAACCATCGAGACTTTGGATGCGGATTACGAAGATGTCGAATCTTTAAATAATCTAGATGTTACCAATACTATGCGATGTGGAAAACATGTTAAAAATTGTGCATTGCAAAATGTATTAAAACTATTTAACTGGTGGTCGCGACGCCAGAAAGAGATGTAATTTTTTTTTTAAATAAAATATATAAATTTTTACAATGTTATTTCCTTTTCCCCTTTCCCATTAGTTGTTAACGTACAAAATTAAAGAATAAGTAGGTATACGTGACGAATTCTAGCTTCGAGGGGATATCAGGTTTCAGCGAACATGTCTGAACATGTATCGCGGTTCATATCATGTGAAAGGGGGAGAGGGTATACGTCTTAATAAAGATAAAAAACATCCGACCTTAGTTCCCTCTCCTAAATTCCAGAGCGCTGATTGCGCGTTCCAGAAACATTAATGCCTCCCCCACCACGTTATAGTTTTAGAAGGGTTACAGTGGGATGCTGTCGCGTATACTCGATTAATTTTATACGACTAGTCTCGTATCGGCTGCTTGTGCGATCGGTGTTCACTTCTTATAATCGAGAGAAAGAATGTATTCCGTTGAAGGAAGCAACGGCGGCAACAGCGGCGGCAGACGTATGAATTATTACGTACCGATTCACGATGTTGAAACTCCAACGTGTGAAAACAGGTAAGTTTTGTTTAATTTACAGAACTATATATTTTTATATCTTTTTGCGAATTGTATTATTTTGAAAGTAATCTCATTATTTTTTTCTACAGCATTTCGTTCGAGCGTCGCGCGGTTCGTATACTAGGCAGACGATACGCATTGACACCAACAGCTTATAAATATTTGGATATTGGAATCAACGTAGGATCTATGTCCTCTGTGGATATACTTATTGGGGATAACCGAGGCAATCGGATAATTCTGCCTCATGCAACGTGGGTGACGTTCATCGAAAGACGTGCGGATATTCAGCGACTCGTGCAGTCATCAGCACCGTCATCTATGTCGATTCGAGATCTGAAACTCATTAAAGTACGTGACGCAGATATTGTAAAATTAACATCGTGCGACACCAGTTTGTACATGAAACCGTCAACCGTACTCTTCTTGTTCGAACTAGAACATTGCGTCGAGAATGTGTATTTTCAACTATGCCAAAATGTTCATGGCGTAAGTGAAAAATTTAAACAATTTGTGACCATTTTACGCCAAAATTGTATCACCGATAAATGTAATGCAGTTAGAATCTTGCGTGATGTTTATGATAAAAATTCGGTAATTGATTGCGAATTATTAGCTTATGCTTTAGATAATATTGTATACGATGCGACAAACAATAAATAAATTAATGTTTATATGATAAAAAAAACTTTTTTATCCTTCACACAATTCTCCCAATTATTTATTATTTCAATTATATATTATAAAGGAAAGAAATGCGAAGTGGAATGTGAGAGCGAGAGAGGATGCGAACGAAGGGACGCGAGCGTTCCACATGTGCCGATGCTCCATCGAACTCTTGCTCGCCATTGTAGTGCGAGCCATATTTTCTCCTAATTTCTTTTCGTTGGAAGGGGCTGTCCGTTTTTGAACTGTTACCATATTTTTTTCTCTGGTGACATTTTACCCCGCTTCGTTCTGCAACTGTGGTCAAACTCAGTCTCATCGAGTCCGCGAAGAGTTGCAAACGCATTCGAAAGTTTTCAGCAATTTCTTTTTTGGCGAACATGGACTACATTGAAATAATTTATCCGAGGGACGTCATGGTACGGAAGTGTAGTGACAAAGTATAGTGACATAGTTAGTGATATAGTTTTTTTAATGTTTTTTTTTTCTGTTTAGTGGATGCGGCCGCGACGAGTGCGGCTGAATATAGAAGTGCAGATGGAGGAGGCGTGGGTGCGGATTCGCATCCCCCGAGATTACGTAAGTTTTATTATTTTTTCTTTGTGCGTGCGCGTGCGTATTTTAAGAAAAAAATAATATTTTTAATGTTTATTTTACAGCTGCGTATGGAATATTACATACCGGGTTTTGTGAACATAGAACATTGGCGGTGGATACGGTCGGAAAGACAGGAAAACAGAGATATGCAGGATATACATTGGGAGCAGAACATAATTGAGGGGATGTACGGATTGAGAAGGCTCTTCGGGGAGGAAGAAGAAGAAGAGGATGAATACTGGTAAGATAATAGCTTTTTTAATAAAAAAAATTTTGAATCCGTATCTTAATCGTGCTATTGCTTTGTGTGTTTCAGGTGAAAGTCCTCCACTTGCTCAATATATACTGCACTTATAAATTTTTTTAATTTCATGTCATAAATTTTTCTTGAAATAAAAAAGAAAAAAATATTAAATAATTATAATATTTATCCATTCACCTTCCTTCTCCCCTTCCTTAGATAGTTCAATTACATATAATAAAATATATTTAAAATAGTTTTAAGAGAAGAGCATGTAGTCTAATTAATGAATAAGAAAGAGAGAACGCGCGCGAGGGAGAGAAAGAACGCGAACGAGAAGACGGGCTTGATTTTATTACTTTCAGTCCTTTCCGAACAAATGAGAAAGAAAAAAGGAAAGAAAGAAATAACGCACGACGTCAACCGATCGGTGCTACAAAACGTGACCCAGTGAACCTGTGACCCACATGTTCACCAAAAAAACTCAATAAATTGTCCTAAAAACATGCGTAAAGAGGACATCGCGATGGTTAACCCTAGACATGCACAACGGGGGTCTCCGAGAGACTCCCAGGTCAACTTTCTTTTTTCGGCGTTTCATTGTAAATTCAGTCATCGACGTTCGTCGATACCCTAATGCCCCCCTCCCCCTCCGCGCTTGATAACTCTTCCTAGAAAGAAAAATGAAAAGGACCGCGGCGTCACGCTAGTTGAGGGTCATAAATTATAGCCGCCTGCCATGGGCGCTCGCTCACATCTGAAGTGTGAAATGGCATCTGTTTATAAATACTATCGGCCGAACATCGACGCGAGGTGACATTTGTTTATAGAAACATGTCCCGACGCGCTCGCCGATACCATGATCCCCCACCCCCCCCCCCCCCCTGGAACCCTCTGCTGGGAACGCACATCCCCCCCCTTCCCTAGGACCCCTCGCCCGCGAGTCCCCCCCCCCCGCCCCGCTCCCCCCTCGGAGCACCCGATACAGGTCTGTCCTATATTTCCTACTGTCTTCGAAATAATAAATAGTTAGATTAACTCGGTGAGTTCGCTGAGAATACTGTTATATGACTCATCCAGATACTCTGTGTCCTTGTTCAAATTAATGCCATTTTTTTGTTCTTTAATATGTAACCTTTCCGAGATGAGTCTTTTATAATAGTTAGGTTCCGTATCCATTATTTTAACGTTATCCCAATCGAAGGAATGGTTAAATTCTTTAATATGTTCGGAAATGACCGAGTGTCTGGATGGGTCCATTTTTATGTTATTTTTATGTTCGCTCATTCTAGTTTTTAATTGCCGCTTTGTCTGTCCTACATAGGAGGCCTCGCAATCTTTACATGCAATCTTATAAACAACGTTACTATTGGTGGCTAGTGAGTTCTTGTTCTTTTGTGCTTTGATTATGCTATTCAATTTGTTAAGGCATCTATAGCCTATTATGTGTTCCCTTCTATTGAATAATAATGTTGCTTTTTCAGATATGTTGTTGACGTACGGAATTACTATAAATTTTCTATCATCGCTCAAATCTATTGTATTGTTTTCATTGTTTTTAAGTTTTCATTAAACAAATTGTCAAGCCTGGTGTTTATTTGATTAAAAATTAGTTTTAAGGGATAACCGTTGTCTAATAATATTTCGATGATCATTTCTAAATTTTTCTTGTGAAATATAGGGTGAGATAAAAGAATTGCTCTGTCCACTAGACTGTAGATAGTGCCGATTTTGTGGCAAACAGGATGGTTTGAAAAATATGATAAGTATCTACCGAGAACGTTTTTTTGTGAAACCAATCGATTTGTATGGCGTTATCCACTACCTGCAGCGACAGATCTAAGAAACTTAGACAACGGTTATTCTCGTATTCTATCGTGAATTTTAGGCGCTCGTGATAGCTGTTGAAAGTTTCAAGGATACATTCTATCATGTTCGACGGCGCGGCCATAAATATGTCATCAACATATCTGCGGTAAATGGACAAACGTAAATTTAAGGAGTTAAGCGTTTTTTGTTCTAGGTCTTGCATGACAACATCAGCAATTATTGGGGAAAGTGGTGATCCCATTGGTGATCCATGGGTTTGTTTGTATATTACATTGTTAAATGTAAAAAAGGTTGACGAAAGAACAAATTCTATCGCCGTGATAAATTCTTTTTTGGATACCTTCGTTCTTTTTTTAATATAAACCCATCTGTTGCTAATGCTCTCAAGTGCCAAACTTATGGGAACATTCGTGAAGAGAGAAACTACGTCCAGCGATACTAACACTTTGTTGCTCAAAATTTTTTTACCTGAGAGTTCGCTATACAAGTCAAAACTGTTATTGACATGACTGTCGGTCTTAGGTATGCTTTCAGAAATGATTTTGTGTAAATAATTAGCAAAGCCATAAAGCGCAGTGTTCACGGAAGAGACAATTATTCTAAAAGGATAGTTTTCCTTATGGATTTTTGGAAGACCATAGGTTTTAGGGAGAAGTGAGTCACTTGAGCGGAGAGAATATACCTCCTTTTGGGAAATGTATTCTTTCTTTACCCATATTTTTCATAAGTTGTTTAATTTGTTTTTTATAATTTTTGAAGGATCTTTTTTTACAACGGAATACGTACTAGTGTCTTGTAACGCGTTTTCCATTTTCTGTATATATGAATCTTTATTCATGGCCACCGTGACATTCCCTTTATCCGCTCGTGTGAAAATGATGTTCGGATTCTCATGACCGAAGTGTTGAGAAAGTTTATACATTTCTAGAATTTTATCGTTAGTGATATTTTTTCGTGGCGTGGTGTGTAGGAAACGATGGAACTGTGGGATAAAGTTATTTCGTATCTTTATGAGATTCCTTACGTTACACTGTTTTGTATTACCCTCCACATCTTTTATAAATTCGTGAATGGCTTTCTTTTTATTTAAGCTGATTGGAAGGCAAAAATTGCCACCTAGTTGTAGAAGGTTTGTGACCTCTGGAGGGATAACCGTATCTAAAAGATTTATAAACCATTTTTCGTTCGTATGGCTTAAAGGATCACTTGTGTTATTAGTGAAATTTATGGGATCGATATAAGTTTTTACGAAGTTTCCGTTACTGTTTCCCTCCGATAATTTTTGTGCATAATGTATGTGATCTGGATTGTTGTTATCGCTAGACCAGTAGTTTGCAATCGGTTTGGCGGTGTAAGCTTGGTTAAGTTGAGATTGTCTTTTTAGCCAAGCGAATTTCCTTTGGTAAGTATGTGTTAACCTACGTTGTAAGTTTTGGAACCGAACAGTGTAATGTCTGGTAATGTCGTTCCATACGCGAGCGGGTAAACAGTTAGACAATCTACGGGACAGGAAGGAAGTTTCTTGTCGCAAGCCGTGGATAATTCTGTACAAATCCGAAATTTCTATGCGTAAAGTATTCGTTCTGCACTTGTTCAGCAAACTCTCTAGCTTTCTTATGGAGCGTGAATGGTATAGGTTTAAGGCACTTTTATACATATAATTGAGATGCGACGGAGTCAGATTGTGATATTTACAAAGCTTTAAAAATTGTATCTTTGATGTGGCTCTTATGGCTCTGTAATTCGCATCGATCCATTCTTTAAATATAAGGAGAGTTTCCCTACCAAATTGGACCCGTAACATATTAAAGAAATTGATGGATTGATATCTCGTACAATGATAAGACCCCACCATTTTAGGCCGTGGTGTAAACAATAGATAAATAAAGTAAACGCTCGTGTGTCAAAATAAACTATAAGAATAAAGGCCAACAATCGAGCATAAACGTAGATGTCAAATTAAAGTTTGTTTATTAAACATAAGTATATATAGAACGGGGCGTTTCGACCGCACAGGGTCTTCTTCAGCCGATACAAATTAAATAATTACATAAAGTCGCGCAATAAATCAGTAAAAACGTGAACGGTAAAAGGGTACAAAATTCAATGGAAATGACCAAGTCATCCGGAGTCACATCTTACATGAGAGCATTCTACTGGTAAAATATAAAATTGTATATATGTATATAGATTTCTGTAGAGTCAATTGTGCAATGTAAAATTGTATATACGTAAATTCGCAAGTCAGCAGTCAGAGGTAAATCCATGATTATTCTTCGTTGATTGGCGAAAACGAACCAAGTCAGTTATTAAAAGGCGTTAAATCTTATGTCCGACAACGGTGTGGTCAAGTTTATACTAATGGGTATCTGAGACAGAAAGGAGCTAACATCGACCGTGAGAGCGCGAAACATCGGGCCACGACCTAATTCTGTAATTTAACGTAGTTTAAACTTGACCACACCGTTGTCGGACATAAGATTTAACGCCTTTTGATAACTGACTTGGTTCGTTTTCGCCAATCAACGAAGAATAATCATGGATTTACCTCTGACTGCTGACTTGCGAATTCACGTATATACAATTTTACATTGCACAATTGACTCTACAGAAATCTATATACATATATACAATTTTATATTTTACCAGTAGAATGCTCTCATGTAAGATGTGACTCCGGATGACTTTGTCATTTCCATCGAATTTTGTACCCTTTTACCGTTCAGGTTTTTACTGATTTATTGCGCGACTTTATGTAATTATTTAATTTGTATCGGCTGAAGAAGACCCTGTGCGGTCGATACGTCCCGTTCTATATATACTTATGTTTAATAAACGAACTTTAATTTGACATCTACGTTTATGCTCGATTGTTGGCCTTTATTCTTATAGTTTATTTTGACACACGAGCGTTTACTTTATTTATCTACTATTTTTTTAATAACTTGTTTGCGGTTGTCGTCTTCGTCACTGTTATAAGTGCTGTCCGGCGACATCGGACGATCCTCGTCGGATGAATCTACATCCATTATTGCCTCGAAATTATTGTCTATTTCTATTTTGACGTAGAACTACGTCTTTGTCGACAGTAAGGAGGGAGTATAAGGGGAGGTATTAGGGGGGGAGGGTATTGGGGGGTATAAGGGGGGTGTAGGGGGGGTATAAGGGGGGGTAAATCCAGGCACAGCCTGCAACGAATGCAACGAAAACATGTCACACTTTGAACGTTTATATCTTCGAAACTAATAATCGTAGAATAATGATCAACATCTCATTTTAAAGCTTAAGAAGTCCCATTTATGATAAAACTAGTCGGAACCTTCTACTTCTTACCTCTTCGATACAGTAGCGTTATAAAGTTTAGCTAAATTTCTTGTAGATGCAACGAAAACATGTCACACTTTGAACGTTTATATCTTCGAAACTAATAATTGTAGAATAATGATCAACATCTCATTTTAAAGCATAAGAAGTCCCAATTATGATAAAACTAGTCGGAACCTTCTACTTCTTACCTCTTCGATACAGTAGCGTTATAAAGTTTAGCTAAATTTCTTATAGATGCAACGAAAACATGTCACACTTTGAACGTTTAGATTTTCGAAACTAATAATCGTAGAGTAATAATTGACATCTCATTTTAAAGCTTAAGAAGTCCCATTTATGGCAAAACAAGTCGGAACCTTTTACAGTAAGGAGGGAGTATAAGGGGAGGTATTAGGGGGGGAGGGTATTGGGGGGTATAAGGGGGGTGTAGGGGGGGCATAAGGGGGGGTAAATCCAGGCACAGCCTGCAACGAATGCAACGAAAACATGTCACACTTTGAACGTTTATATCTTCGAAACTAATAATCGTAGAATAATGATCAACATCTCATTTTAAAGCTTAAGAAGTCCCATTTATGATAAAACTAGTCGGAACCTTCTACTTCTTACCTCTTCGATACAGTAGCGTTATAAAGTTTAGCTAAATTTCTTGTAAATGCAACGAAAACATGTCACACTTTGAACGTTTATATCTTCGAAACTAATAATTGTAGAATAATGATCAACATCTCATTTTAAAGCATAAGAAGTCCCAATTATGATAAAACTAGTCGGAACCTTCTACTTCTTACCTCTTCGATACAGTAGCGTTATAAAGTTTAGCTAAATTTCTTATAGATGCAACGAAAACATGTCACACTTTGAACGTTTAGATTTTCGAAACTAATAATCGTAGAGTAATAATTGACATCTCATTTTAAAGCTTAAGAAGTCCCATTTATGGCAAAACAAGTCGGAACCCTTTATTTCTTACTTCTTCGATATAGTAGCGTTAGAAAGTTTAGCTAAATTTCTTGTAGATGCAACGAAAACATGTCTCACTTTGAACGTTTAGATCTTCGAAATTAATAATCGTAGAGTAATAATTGACATCTCATTTTAAAGCTTAAGAAGTCCCATTTATGATAAAACAAATCGGAACCCTCCATTTCTTATCTCTTCGATACAGTAGCGTTAGAAAGTTTAGCTAAATTTCTTGTCGATACAACAAAAAGAAACGGGCACAGTAACAACTGTGCCGCAAGCAACAACGTAGAACTACGTCAACTGTCTCCTATTTCATGTTGAAGTATTCAGCGAAGGAAAGTAGACGTAGGGCTACGTCAACTGTCTTTGGCTGAATAATAGTGACAGTTGACGTAGCCCTACGTCTACTTTCCTTCGCTGAATACTTCAACATGAAATAGTGACAGTTGACGTAGTTCTACGTTGTTGCTTGCGGCACAGTTGTTACTGTGCCCGTTTCTTTTGTTTATACATTCCAGCAGCCGGACATCGGCGCTCGTTTTTTGTGATATGCCGCGCCGTAACCGAATACCCTCCACCGCGACGGTTAAATCGTAATCGGCAGCGGCTCTTCCTAGAAAAAAACATGAAAAGGACTCCGCAACGGTTGAATCGTCATCGGAGACAAATTTTATCAATTGTTTACCTGGGCCATTTTATCTTTAAACTGTCGTCGGACCATCGGCGCGTTGAAAACGTGAACGCCGTAACCGAATGGCGGCTCGCAAGTTCTAGAAGCGTGGGATCATTGCAGATACAAGTGTCTCGCAACTGACTCCCTATTTTGTTTATATTCGCCGATAAAATTCCAGCAGCCGAACGGCGCCCGTTAGCCTTTGTAATACTCCGCGCCGAAAACCGGCCCCCTCTTCCCCTCGAACTCTTACCTTAGAACGCTGACCACCCCCCCCCCCGACCCCCTCGGCCGAACGGTGACCATTCCTCCCCCCCCGACCCCCGACCCCCTCGGCGGCACTCCCTTTGTCAACGATATCCATAATAAACAACAGACCCGCTCGCCGCTCAAGTCTCCCCCCCCCCCGTCGGAGCATAAACAACAGACCCGCTCGCCGCTCAAGTCCCCCCCGCCCCGCACCCCCCCTCGGAGCACCCGAGTTAGATCTCTCATATATTCCCTACTACTAATGCATATTAAAAATAAGAACTCTACATTTAATTTGCTAATTTTATTTATAGGCAAAATCTAAATATATGTTAAGCAGATATTGTCGATGTATGAAAAATGTATGTATGTATGTATACTGTTGGAAAATTTTTGTGTTAAATAATTAACACGTACATGTGTAGATTTAACATATGTCTGCTATGTTAATTAAACTTAACAAATATAAAATGTAAAATTATTAAAATAATTTAAAAAATGTGTTAAAATAACACAATTTGAACGTATTTTTTAAATGTGTTAAAATTTACAAAAAAAAGTGTTGATTTTACTCTTTAACAGAAATGGGAATAAAAATTTACAGAAAAAGAGTGTTGATTTTACTCCTTAACAAAAGTGGGGATGACTGCGCATATGAACTCGACGTAGTCTCGACGTGTTTCGACGTGTAACGTCTATGGCTCCTGCACACAGGACGCGGTAACGCTTCCCGCGCGGCGAAAGTTGGCGTCATAGCCAACCAAATCTTCCGGCGCCGCGCAGAAAAAGATTAAACTAGATACAACTTTGATTGGCTACCGCGTCGCCCATTGCCGCGCGGCAAGCGTTTCCGCGTCTCATGTGCAGGAGCCAATGGACAAGAGGCGTCGCTGATCGTGGTGGCGCCCACGCCGTGATAGTCTATGGGTAGCCATGGGTTGAGTTATCGTTGGCGCGAAGTCGCGAAGTGCCGAGTGCGAGTGCCATCGAGTGTCTCCTCCGTTACGACGTATCTGAAGTGAACCGCGGGATAGTGTTGACCGTAAGCGGCGTATTTTGGAGCTCCTGCACGGTTGCCTTGACTATTCGGAACAGCCCGGTGCGGTGCAGCGGAATCGCCTCTCGCGCGCGCGAGGCAGAGTTTGTTTTCGCCACCGCGCTATCTTTGCCTAGCACATAGTAACCGTGTGTATGTGTGTGTCATCGCCACCCTCCCCCGTGTTACCAAGCGCGGCTGCTGTTTGCCGTGCACGCGTCGCCTTATGATCCACGCTTTCCCGGGCAAGCACTATCGCGACGAGCGTCACCGTCGGGGGACGTCGCGCGACCATCACGCCGGCGAGAACGCTAATCTGAGGGAGAAGAGAAGCGGCGCGACGCAGAGTTTGTTTTCGCCGCCGCGCTATCTTTGCCTGGCACATAGTAATCGTGTGTGTGTGTGTGTGTGTGTGTGTGTGTGTCCCCGCCCCCCTCCCTCGTGTTGCCAAGCGCGGCTGCTATTTGCCGCACCAGCATAAATGTGTTCCACTAAGTATGCGTGTGCTTACATATGTAACCTTGCCGTCGAGTGACACCATTTCTGCCGGTGCGTATACACGGGATGTTTCACGATTTTTCATGTACAACGTCAGCTTCCCTCGCAATCCTGTACGAGACACGTGTGCTTGTATGTATTTTATTTTTATAATATAAAAGAACAATCGAACGAGAGACAATAAATTCAATCAATGAATCGTCTACCTCCATCTCCGTACGTAAAAGTTCTAATCGCCGCAGTAATATAAATACATGTATTGCAATCTGTTGTGCGCGCGTTCATTTTTTGCCTACATTCCGAAGAAAAGTACATAAGTGTTTCGTGTCGTCGCACACTTTTTCATTTCGTGCGTAAGTTTTATCGCTTTCGGGCGCGACCTACAAGATCATTGCAAGATAACCATAATAGTATATTTTATTATTTTATATTATGCATATAATATTCAACATTTAAATTTCGATAACATTATAAATAACCTGTAAAAATTAAAATACATATTCAAACTCAAGTTCAAGTTTCTTTTTTACTAATACTCTATGGTCAAATGTAGAAAATATCCATGAAAAAAAATTCCACTATAAATTTTTCTAAATAAATACGTTTTACATGTAGTTATTATCAGTAAAAAAGGCTTAAATTTGAGTTTGAATATGTAATTTAATTTTTATAGGGTATGTTTATAACATTTTTTTGAAATGTAGTTAAGTACTACATATTTAATACTTAACTTCCGATTGTGAGATAGGGAACATAAATATTAAAATTTATTTATAGGTTTTTTGGGTTTTTGTCTTTATGTGACTTATTACGCCATAGTATGGCATTTACCAATTTAGACAAAATGTATTTATTCTGTATATTGCAATACAATAATGAAAAAGTATGGATTAAACTGGAAGAGCCTTGCTTGTACCAAGATTTTATTCAAAAAGTTTCTTTTCTCCTGTAATTTTTTTTTTACTTTAATTTTAATAATATATAATTTAGATAATAAAACTTTTATTTATCTACCTAATTTAGTAAAATTTTATATTACTTTGTAGCTAAAACAACATTTCCAGCGTTAAATAACGTGGATTTTAGTTTTACTGACATAAATGATGCCAGACTTGATGCTGATTTTTTAACGGAGTTTGTTCAATCAAATCCACGAGGAGTTATATTAAAGATCAAACATAACTTTATTGATACACGTAAGAATTTTAAACATTTAATTTTTAATTTTTTAAATATTAATATTTATTTCGATTTATGTATTAAAATTATTTTAATATACAATACTTATATATATATATACAGTTTTATAGCTAATTTTCAATTGTCAACGTCTCGGTCTCGGTCATCAACACCGATTTTATTAAATTTGGAGACATCAAACACGGTTAAGGAATATAATGAACAATAGGTGAAGCAGCAAATATATCAAATCTTGAAGAACATGCACGTCCTTCAAAAAAACTGAAATTGCACACTGAGAGCGACATAATATCAAAAGAGGTTTGTTCAGATTATTATTTTTACTACTAATATTTTCGATATCCTTTACCCGTTTTTCCTTCTTTTTAGAGTTTATATAAACTCATAAAGTGTTCTTCATGTGGAGAACAAATTCTCGAAAGTTACGATAATAATAAATATTTACCCGAAAAATAAGAAAATTATTAGTAAAATTAGTGGTTCAAAATTTATTAGAGTACAAAGAAAAAGTTGGTAGACATATCTTGTCTTCTGAAAAATGTAAATATGCTCAAGCAATTATTGAAGTTTTTCCAAATTTTAAAAATCCAAGGGGATATTTGGGTTATGTGAGTGTATTCTGTATATAATTTTTATATGAATACTAACTATTTTATGTTACTGTTAATTACTGTTAATGTATGTCACAGTACTTTAATATTATGCTGATATATATAGATAATATAGAAAGTCCTATTTTAAATGACAACCTCAAAAGGAGAGATACAAACAATTTCTCTTCAATTTTTTGGCGGCTCCGGTTGACGGAGAGATAGACGAAGAAGCGGAGACCTACGCACTAATCGTGGATGAGGTTGCGTTGGAAATCAGGAGGAGATATGAAAGCATACGCGAAAGGGAGGAGCTTCAGGCTAAACGCAAGCTTGAATATAAAAAAGAGGTGGCTGAACTACGGAAACGGGTCGAGATACTTGAGGAACAACTGTTGGTGAAGGAAGGCAATTTGGCCTCCTTGTCGGCAGAAATGGAGGTAGAAGCACTGCCATTTTCACGGGCAGAGGATTTGGGAGAGGATTATGGGGTACGACAGATTAACTCCAGGATTTCGGCCCTGGAGACCAAGGTGGAGGCCCTCTTGGGTGAGTTTAGGAGGGTAAATGAGGATGGATACAGGGTTCGACCTGTGTTGGAAGGGCGGAATGAGAGGGAGAGGAAAAGCGCCGTTGTGCTGTCTCCCTCTCCGACGGAGAGAAGAGATCCCGCCGCACCCGCTTCTAGGACGTACGCTGGGGCGGTTACGATGGGCGGGAGAAAAAAAAGGAAGAGAGCGGGGAAGGGAGGATCAACCCCCCCGCCCCCGAAAGGAGGCACGGCCCAGAACACTGGTCGTAGTAGAAGTAAGACGCGGTTGCCGGTCCCCCCGAGGATGGCGGCGGTCGGAATAACGGTCTCGGCCGGGGGATCGGCGACTTACGCCGAGGTAATGAGATCCGCCAGAGAGAATATCTCCCTGGCGGACATTGGCGTGGAGTCCCTACGCTGCAGGAGGGCCGTCACTGGGGGCCTCTTGCTCGAGGTTCCCGGTGACGACACGCAGGTAAAGGCGAATAGTCTAGCGAGCCGTCTTCGGATGGTGTTCGCTGAGGAAGACGGGGTCCGGGTCACCCGGCCCTCCAAACGCGTCGATGTACGCGTTGGAGGGCTGGATGACTCGGTCAGCGTCGAAGAGGTTAAGGAGGCTCTGTCCACAGTTGGACGGTGCCCCCTGGTCGAGATCAGGACGGGTGTAATTCGGCGATCTCCCCGGGGAACGGGTACGGTCTGGGCACAATGCCCAATAGCCGCAGCAAACGCGGCGGTGAAAGAAGGAGGTTTAAAGGTGGGGTGGATAAAGGCCCACCTTGAAGTACTGCGCCCCCGCCCTCTGAGGTGTTATAGATGCCTGGAGGTAGGGCATACCCAAGTTGGGTGCACCTCCCCGGTGGACCGCTCCGATAAGTGCTATCGGTGCGGAGAATGCGGTCACCGGGGCCGCGCGGCGTCCCCGAAATGTCCGCTTTGCGCGGATTCGGGGTTGCCGGCGGGGCACTGGCTGGGGGGGAGGGGTGCGCGGATAGGGGGAGCAAAAGGGGACGGAGGCCGCCGAGAGACCCCGGAGGAAACTCTCGGGTGGCGGTTCCCCTTCCCCCCAAACGGACATAGTCCGCGGAGGGAGCTGGGGGCGGGGACCAAATAGGGCCTGTCTCTCGGTCGCTAGTCGGAGCGCGGGCCGGGGAGGGCTTGGGCGGGGTCGCTACGGGGTCTCCGCCACGGGTGCCCCCCCCCTGGCCCGTGAAGGGTAGGGGCCAGAGCTCGGCGGTGGCGAGATACGCTCCCGGACCTTGGCCCCGCCTGCCCTCAAATGAGGATGCGGGGGGGGGGGAGGAACCCATTCCTTCGGGAGTGGTAACTCCTCCCCTCTCTCGCCCGGGGGGCGGGTGCGTAGGCTGGAAACTACGCGTCCGCTGCTGTCCCTTCCTCCTGGGGGGGGGGAGGTCCGCAACCCCAGATAGGGGGGGGGTGGCGGATTGGGGCTAATCCCCTCCAATCCGCCACAAGTTAGTTTTTGCCTAAAGGCAGAGGGGGAAGGGGCGGGTGACTGGTTGTCAGGCAACTGACGCTCCCCGATCCCGCCTTTCCTCCCCCCAGGATATGTCATTATGCGGGAGGGGGCTTTCGGACGGTATGCTTATGCGATTGCCGGGGCCCCCTCAATAACCGCAGAGATTCATGATGGTTTTAGCCGGTAGGCTATGTGCGTGCCATCCTAGAGATGCACGTGCATAGAATCCGGCACTCCCCCGCTCTTTCCAGGGGGCGGGGGGTCTTCCCCCCGACTAGGGGGGCCACTGGATGCGGGACGGTTTGCCGGGGCACTCCCCGATCGGCCTTCGGGCCGTGACTGGTTGCCTCGGCGCTCCCAGATCGTGTCCCAGTGGTTGAAGATTTCCACCATGTAAAAAAAAAGAGGGAAAAATTCTGCAGCAAGAGAAAAAGTAAAAAATATCTTTAAGAAACTAATCATCTTTATACAGGTACATATCTTGATCTGTAAATTATTAATTCTTAATCAAAAATATTCATTGCGGTGTTATTTTAAAATACGAATCAACCAAAATTAATTGCAGTTGGACCAAATAAACTTGCAGTTGAACAAATGTTGTGCCGTACCTTGAATCGCAGGGTCGGCACTGGGTTCTTTGAATCCGCCGGGTGGAAGAAAGGAACACGTCGACACTCGCGAGATGCTTGTTTCAAAGATGTTTAATAAAGATATGATTTAACAGAATAAGGATATCTTCTTCACTTCACTGCCCTGACTTGCGGGCGTACACTAAGTATAATACGTAATGATTCGTACGGTGGTGCGCGGTTTTACCTCTGATGTTGAAACAACCTAGCTCCCGAAGCGCGGATTCGCTCGCGGCTGGTCAGGGTTCGGAGTAGGCGCGGAGGAAAGGCAAAAGACTCGTTTCTTTCGGGGTAATTAACAGTGATTTATTTTACGGATGTACAAGCGTTGTAGGATTTCGGCGGAGATATGCCCTGAGAATCTAGTGACGTCGCGGGCTATTTACGACGGGATGATATATACAAGAGCGTTCGCGCGTTATACAATGGTTACGTGTGCGAGGAATACGGCGATCGGTTTGTCGCGGGCGGCGCGCGGTAATACGTGGTGCGTACGGGGTGGAGCCGGTACTTTCGGTGATCTCGCGAGCCGAATCGCGTGACAATGAGTATCGGTACGGGCGGAGCCGGCTTCTCCGGGCGTCTCGGATCAGAGCGCTGGAAAATGGCGCGAAGCGCGGTTGCGACGTGAAGCGCGGACGAGACCGCGGTAATTCGGCGCGGCAGGCGGCAGGATCGGTCTGGCGCGAGCTCGTCCACCGAGAAGCGCTCGGTGGAGGCCACGAGCGGTCAGATCGAGGAAAACGGCGCGAGTCCGGCCACCGAGGAGCGCTCGGTGGAGGCGGAGTATGGTGGCTGCTCATTATGTATTTCATACCGAACATGATGGAGATTTAAAAAACTTTTGGATACTAATACAACTCTATTTCTATAAAATATCTGGCTCTATTCCCGATGGCAGGCTGCAAGCGTCGAGAGACGGGGCGGTATCCGGCGAGAAACGCTCGATGGAGGCAGAGAGGCACTCTGCCTCCGTTCGGATAGCCTTGTGGATGAGCCTGGTCGCCCGCCAAGACACACTCGGCGAAGACAGAGAATGCCAGAGGCGCTCTACCTTCTTTCGGACTGGCTTCGGACAAACGGAAGATAAGGATAGCTGGTCGTTTGCCGAGACGCGCTCGGCGAAGACAGAGTAGGCCGGAGGCGCTATACCTTCTTTCGGACTGGCTTGATGCGGGAACTCAGGATCGGTGCGGTGGGTGAGACGGATGATCAGGATTCGCGCAATAGCGTTAGCGACGCTCGTTTATATACGCGTCGCGACGGTGTTACGGAGTGGCGGGGGTAGCGACGGCCGTCGCGAGCGCCGGGACGGTGCGGCGGAACGATCGGTGATTACGGCGTCCCGACGCTGCGATCGCGTTCGGCGGTCTTCGGTCGCCTTTAGCCTCGCTCGGCGCGTCGAGGCGGTCGCCGCGGTAAGTCCGTTCGCGGACTTCCTATCGAATACATGCTAGCGTTCAAAAAATACGGTGGGCACACCGTGCCCGTTCTGCACCCTGCGGATGGTCGGCTGGGTGGTCTCGGCAGGGCGTTCATGCCGGAACGATGCAGTTTCAGGGGGTGCATCGTTACAATGTTAGACTGCCCGCCGCTTCTCGGAAGGGCGGGCTTTTTATCGCTCGTATCTGTTTCCGCGGTGCTGACTTAGCTGTCAGCGCTTTTGCTTCCCGGGCAAGTGACCGGCCAAATATTCGGGAGTTGCGCTGACAGCTAGGTGTCGCGTGTTGGGCATGGCGACTTCCGTTCGACCTGAGGTTGAACGCTCCGAGTTCAGGTATCGGTTTGCATCGGATGATCGATCGTCCGATGCAAACGTCAGGTTTTTTCGGCGGATGTTGGAATCGACTTTCGCTAGGGTCGGATTACTTATTAATTTATTCTTATTACGTTGTGCGCTCACAACACAATATTTTTTGAAGATTGATACAAATTTAATCTTATTACCGACAAAAGATATAATTAAAGCTATTGATTACTTTTTTAAAACTCATTATGTATTTCATACCGAACATGACGGAGATTTAAAAAACTTTTGGATACTAATACAACACTATTTCTATAAAATATCTGGCAAATGTAGTAATAAGGTTATTGAAACCTATGCAAAAATTGAAACTGCAAGAAATAAGTCAATGCAATAGACTTTGTTCAATCATATTTTGCTTCTTTAAAATCAAAATAACATAAGTTTTATTTAGTCCTACTGTCTGAGACAGAATGAGGAGGAAGTTGTTCCTTTTTTCACTATACCATACATCCCTACGATTACAGAAAAATTTAAGAACGTCACAAGGGATTTGAAAGTCAGATTATCGTACAACAGCTTGAATAAGATGCGTACATTTATTAAAGCTCAGAAGGATACTCTTCCGCGATCCAAAAAATGTAACGTAGTATACAAAATTAACTGCAATGACTGCGACGCTTCCTATGTGGGCCAAACGAGCAGACAATTGCAAACAAGAATCAAGGAACACCAGAACCATATTAATTGGAACACACCGAATCATTCTGTCATAACCGATCATAGATTAGAATTAAATCATAATTTCGATTGGAACAAGGTAGAAATTTTAGATAATGAATCTTATTATTATAAACATTTAATTTCGGAAATGATATGCATAAAGAGGCAGGTAAATGGTTTGAACTTGCAGACGGACGCGGAAGGTTTACCGGATACTTATTTAAACGTAATCGAAAGGTTGCCAAAAATTTAGAACACCCGTTACGCGAATTTTTATCCCTACTTTCGACGTATATACCGACTTTTATTATGTTAACCTTTCTGCCAATGCCTCACTCACTTGCGACGTGTCAGAGTGACAGGCTCGTTGTTACATTGCGACTTCCCGGTCTGTAATTGCTCCGTAAGTAAATTAGTTGTGTGATTATAACTTAGATAAATTGCGTCCTTACCACAATGCGACTCCGTTTTATGGTATAGATAGGACAATTGAATCTTCCCTGTCTACCTGGTCTTCCAACCGGAGAGTCTAATTCTAAGATGCCATGGATATGGAGCAAGTACACACCGGCATATCTGGACTTACGACTGTACATCCGTATGATTTTTGTTTTACGTATTGACTGCGCCTTTTTATCTACAACTTTGTCATGATTTTTATGTGATTCTTTATTCGAATTTATGTAACTTTTATACGCTGAAGAGGACACGAAGATAGTGTCAAAACGTTCGTTTTTTAATATATTTATTTATTATTATAATTGTTCTGCGCATTGATTACCGCGTTCGGCTCCTACTGCCTCTTTTATTCCCATGTTTTGTTAAGAAAGCCTATAATTTGTTTAATTTAGGATATATTGTAAAAAGTATGTCTATTTTATTTATAGTAAAAATAATTGATTTGCCGTATACGGGAGATCTACGAATCCTTAGAAAAAGATTTAGTCATTATAGTCCAGTCGCCAGATCGATTGAGCATTTTTTTCGAGGTTCATGGCTTAAGTTAATGTTTTTTTTTATGTTTTTTGGGTCGTAAACCAAGAATCTGTAAATAGTTTTTTCGTAAGTCTATGCAATAAAAAATTATTAACAATTTATTTGTTTAAATTGCCCTAGCGATCAAACTATACATCCTATAATAAAATAAACTAAAGAAAATTTGTTCCTCTTTTTACGACGAACAAAATGGCGTTTGAATTTTTCCAAAATCTTGATTATTGACGGAAATATGTCAATTTTTAGGTAATTACTGCCTACGCGTCGCGGTCGCGGCGTACACTAGGCGTGCGCGCTCGCGCTCAATTGTACCACATGAGTTTTGTTCTTTTAATTTTAATTTAATTTATTTTTTTTTATAAAGTTAGTTTATTGCTCGACTAACTGGCATTGAGTACAAAAAACTGCACAACGTTTCGGCCCACGGTTAGGGCCCTTTTCAAGTGCGATCTAAAATTCATGACAACAATATGCAATACAAATATAAAATATGATAAGTAGACTAAATTAATAATCGTTATGTTCGAGAGCAATACCTATTCGTCTACCGACTCGTCATAAGAAATTAACGGACATGCCTGTGATCACGAAAATGTTCCAGCATAATCATTTATAGCAGCTGTGAACAATTATTCATAAAGTATAAAGCAACAATATGTGAGAGGAGTGTGCAAAAATCAAGCGAGACTCACGTGTCCAATGTGTAAAATTCAATTTGCGTGTTAAAAATCTCCCTTGCGACATGTTGTGTAAGGAGACTGTAGGAAGACAAAGAAGAAGTCGAGGTATCAGGGAGGTATAGGGGGGAAAAATTATAAACATTAAACAGACACGATGACACCATCATATACTGAGTTTAAATTCTCTGTGTCTTTCTTAAGGTTAATAGTGTTGTTGTGCTTTTTTATGAAGAACATTTCGGCAATCTCTCTCATTTTCATGTTGCATTCTTTATGTAGAATTTTAGGATCTGACCACTTGAAATTGTGGTCATTATGTATACGATGCTTACTCACGACAGAGAGATTGCTGTCATGTTTCTTAATATCGTTGCAGTGCTCTTTAACTCTTGTTTCCAAGTGTCTCTTCGTCTGTCCTATGTAAGAAGCCTCACAATTCACACAATCTATCTGATACACCACATTCGTCTCCCTGCTCGTCGTAAGTCCGTCCTTACCCCTCTTGATGACAGCACTAAGTTTTTACGGTATCTTGTACAGAACCTCGAAACCAACTTTTTCTAGGGTACGTCTTATGCCCTCACTTAATCCTTTTATAAAGGGGATCACTATACAATTACGTGTGTCAAATGAATTGTTTCGACCACTATTGCTATTATTAGAGTCTGTTCTATATTTTAATTGTCGCAGCCTGTTTTTAATGTGCTTATTAACCAACTTTATCGGAAAGCAATTATTTGTGAGGATGTCTTTTACAATATTAATGTTCGTGTGGTGAAAGCGGTCATCCGACAGCAAAATTGCGTGGTCAACCAAGTTAATTATCGTATTGATTTTGTATTTACGCGGATGGTTAGAAAAATAATTGATGTATCTCCCCGAGAAAGTTGGTTTTCTATACCAATTAGTAATTAATTTATCCCCATCTCTTATAACTAAAGTGTTTAAAAACGGTATCGAGTTGTTAGCTTCTGTTTCGAAGGTGAACTGTAACCGGGGATGATAATTATTGAAAACTTCAAGTACAGCGTTTATAGCAGATTTCGGTATTATCATGAAAACGTCATCTACATAGCGGAGGAAGATCCGAGCCTCAAAATCCAGGAGACTTAAGCATTGCGTTTCCAAATCATCCATAACCATATCCGCTAGTATGGGCGAAAGAGGAGAACCCATCGGACTACCATAGATTTGCTCGTAGAATTGACCATCGAAACAGAAGCTAGTGGAATGTAAAATTAATTCAATAGCGTGGAGAAACTGCGGCAAATTAAATTCTGTACGTTGGGAAATGTAGTGCCATCGCTTTCTGATCGCTTCAAGTACGAGCTCTTTAGGAATGTTGGTGAATAATGCTGTGACATCAAGAGACATAAGGACTTCGTCAGACTTAATATTTACACCCTCAATCACTCTCGCAAAGGACCAACCATCCTTTACATGAGATCTCGGTTTAGGGATCGACTCTTGCAAAATCTCGTGCATAAAGCTCGCTACATTATACAATGGACTGCCTATTGCCGATACAATGATACGCAGAGGAAATCCCGTTTTGTGTATCTTAGGTAAGCCGTAACAGCGAGGGAGATTTCCATTCGTGCAATTGAGACGCTTAAAAATCTGATAGTCGATGATATCGTTGTCGTGCCAAGACCTTACGAGTTGGTTAAGTTTGGTCGTTATTTGCTTAATCGGATCCTTCTTTATCTTTTTATATGTTGATGTATCGTTTAATAATTCCGTCATGCGGTTAATATAATCGGACTTGTCCATAATAACCGTTACTTGTCCCTTGTCGGCTTTGGTGACAAAAATTTCAAGTGGTCAGATCCTAAAATTCTACATAAAGAATGCAACATGAAAATGAGAGAGATTGCCGAAATGTTCTTCATAAAAAAACACAACAACACTATTAACTTTAAGAAAGACACAGAGAATTTAAACTCAGTATATGACGGTGTCATCGTGTCTGTTTAATGTTCATAATTTTTCCCCCCTATACCTCCCTGATACCTCGACTTCTTCTTTGTCTTCCTACAGTCTCCTTACATACGCACAACATGTCGCAAGGGAGATCTTTAACACGCAAATTGAATTTTACACATTGGACACGTGAGTCTCGCTTGATTTTTGCACACTCCTCTCACATATTGTTGCTTTATACTTTATGAATAATTGTTCACAGCTGCTATAAATGATTATGCTGGAACATTTTCGTGATCACAGGCATGTCCGTTAATTTCTTATGACGAGTCGGTAGACGAATAGGTATTGCTCTCGAACATAACGATTATTAATTTAGTCTACTTATTATATTTTATATTTGTATTGCATATTGTTGTCATGAATTTTAGATCGCACTTGAAAAGGGCCCTAACCGTGGGCCGAAACGTTGTGCAGTTTTTTGTACTCAATGCCAGTTAGTCGAGCAATAAACTAACTTTATATTTTATTCACTGGCGGATGAAGTCATTTTTCTTTATTTATTTTTTTTTTGCTCCTTTTATTTTTTAAGTCCGAACGATACAATTGAGCGCGAGCGCGCACGCCTAGTGTACGCCGCGACCGCGACGCGTAGGCAGTAATTACCTAAAAATTGACATATTTCCGTCAATAATCAAGATTTTGGAAAAATCCAAACGCCATTTTGTTTGTCGTAAAAAGAGGAACAAATTTTCTCGAGTTCATTTTTTTATAGGATGTATAGTTTGATCGCTAGGGCAATTTAAACAAATAATTTGTTAATAACTTTTTATTGCATCGATTTACGAAAAAACTATTTACAGATTCTTGTTCTACGACCCAAAAAACATAAAAAAAACATTAACTTAAGCCATAAACCTCGAAAAAAATGCTCAATCGATCTGGCGACTGGATTATTATAACTGACCACTTTTTGTAACTCTTTAAAGTTTATATTTACATATTTGAAAAATGTAACAATTTATATAACAATTGCAAAACATTGAAATAAAAGTATTTCAATTAATCAATATGTATGTGCGAGAGTACGCGGAAGCACGATTGATAGCGCGAGAAGGACAACACGAGGAGACACAGTTCAATAAGTTTATGAGAATAAGTACAATAAAAAACGTATATTACAAAATATATACAAAATGTACAGAGTTCCTTTACTTTTAGCAAAGCAAGAAGCCGTGAACGCGCGCAGAATTGAGCACGGCGTGCTAGCAGCAGCAAAGCGGGTTCGCGAAGCGAGATAGCGGAATTTCGTGTTCTAGCGAAAGTATTCGAAGCGGTGTGCAAAGCAATTAACTAGCGGGTGAACTACGAGCGAGAGAGCCTCGCCGTTGAGGCAAGCTCTTTTTTATAACCGGGCCTTTTTTCGCAATCACCAATAATTTCGATGTGTTGGCGGTGACCTTCGGTTTTCCCTTGCGATTGGCGGCAAAGGGATATGACACGCATTGAGTCGCACCTGACATGCGCGAAACGCGGATTGTGACAAGCGATTGGCAATCGGCTGCCTACGTCACCGCATCGCGTCGACGCGAGACAAACATTGCTAACCGGCCGTTAACAATTGTAGTCGTTTTGTCACACTGATGATTGTTTAGAACATGAGTTTTTCTAACGCACACGAACATAAAAACGACGTTCGAGAAACGTCTTGAAAGTTATAGAGTGAGAAATGCCTTTAGAAAAGCCCATGTTATAATGTAAGGTACACTGAAATTAAAGACAAGGATTATGATTTTATTAAAGGACTGAACTTATGCTACAGCAAAGGCACGCGCATTGTGCCCTTTCATGCGCCGAACTCGATGCATGTTCCGATGCATTGCAATCTCAAACAATGTATAATAATTTATAAACCCAACACCCTATATGTATATTAATAAAAAATTAATATTTCTAGAATGTAAAAATAACATTTTTTTATATTTACATTCAACAAACATAAAATGTTACGTTAACATAAATCTTTTGTTAAAAAATAAACTTTTAACAAATAAACAGTGTAACTTTTACACATTACACTAATCAAAAGTTTGAGTTGTTACATTTGTAAAATGTAAAAAAAACATTTCTTATATGTTAATTTCAACATAAAAGTTATGTTATTTGTACACACAATTAACTTTAAATTACGATCAAAATTACATTTTTTTTCTGTTGAAATAACATAGTATCAATGTTACCATTTAACACATCTGTTCAATATTGTCAAGCGTCGCCATCGATCACCGCGATCGATACCGGTAACGCCATCCCTGAGCCGCCCCCTGAACGAGGCGACTTCGCGCCGCACCTCTCATCACCCCTGACCACGCGGTCTCTCGCGGCGCGCTATCGATCCGTTCACGCCAGGATCCCGTGATCCTGCGAAATGCGCTTATTGGCTCATTTCATTGTCGCGTCACCGAAAGCTCCGGAAACGGGCCTGCGAGAGCTCCGGTCCCTTCAGTAGCAAATTATCGGGCGGTTCAAGCGGAACTCCAGCCGACTTGCACCCGTCTCGCGCAATTTTTAACTCCGAATCACGCGGTCGAACATAGCCGTCGTGTCTTCGTCAAGTCAAGTGTCGGTCCACGCGGATTTACGCCCCGTTGTGCATCCAGCTTGCAATTGTCGTGCCATCAAGGCACTAGCGAGAAGAGTCTCACGGACATTCTCTACCGCGCCGCTCGTGCGCTCGCTCCCGCGCTCACAGTGCGGCGACGAACATTTACGCCTCCGTGCGTCTGCTACTTCACCCTCGCTGCAGGCGAGTAAGGAACATTGTACGATATACAAGTGCGCGTCTCGGCGGTCATCATTCGCGCCTCAAGTGCGTTCCGTGTTGTCTCCAGTCGCGCACGCGGATCATACGTGCATCACGTGCACGCCGCACATATATCTGCCGCGCCTCTGTAAAGACTCTTCGGCAGAACTGTATATAATAAACGAGTGTTTTTGTGGTAAACGCAGTGTCCGCTCATTTTCCGCACTCCCGATCCCTGTCGGGGTCGACCCGGCCTTCTCTTACGCTAATTGGCGAACCGACTTACAACCGGCCAAGAATTTCGCCAACATAATTTCTGGTCCTTCGAGCCGGATCGGAGTGCAACGGTGCCATTCGCCGAATTGACGGACGCTCAACCACCATGGAGAACCTCATGGCTCAGCAGAAAGTCGCAATTCACGCGATTGACCGAGCCCTCGACAACTTTAAGAAAATCGGCAAAGCGAATTACACTATAGGAGTAGTCCGCAACCGATTGCATCAACTTAAGGAGAACTACGCTTGGTTTGAGCTTCTTCACGGCAAGATTCTGGCTGCCGCTACCAAGGAGTTCATCGCCTCGAGTCGATACTTCACCGAGGATCGATTCGACAAGTGCGAGGAAACATTCCTGACGACATCCGACTACAAGGCTGAGTGGATGAGCAAGCTGGACTCACATCACCCGTGAGTCAGTATCATCTCAGCGCATCGCCGCGTACCGCGTTTCAACTTCCGCGTATCAATTTACCGAAATTCTCCGGGGAGTTCCGCGAGTGGGAAGCGTTCCGAGATCAATTCACCGCGTTAATTATTAACAATCGCGAATTGTTAGACGTGAATCGTTTGCAATATTTGCATTCGTGTGTGAAGGGTGAGGCCAGCGATGCCCTACGCAATCTGGCACTGACGGACGCGAACTTTAAAATCGTGTGGAATTTATTGCTCGCGCGATACGACAATCGCCGACGTTTAGTACACGAGCACGTACATGCTCTTCATACGCTTCCCCACGCGACTTCAGATTCCGCCGCCGCTCTCACCGCCTTGCGCGATAAAGCGAGTGTCTCGATTCAATCGTTAAAAAATCTCGGTCGTTCGATTGACACATGGGACGACATGTTGGTTTATCTGCTCGTTCAAAAGCTTGATAAAGGCACCCGTAAAGCCTGGGAATTGAAACTTGGCGATACTTTAGATTATCCCACATACGAGCAACTTGATAATTTCTTAAAATCTCGCATACGTGCGCTAGAGAATATTCTCCCGGCTTCGCTTCAAGTCAAGGGCAGTAAACAACATTCCTCGGTTCAAGCTCACGCAGCTAACGCATGTACGAACAAGTGTCCCATGTGCCAAAAGACGCACTTCTTGTCCGCGTGTCCGGACTTTCATAATAAAAGCGTTCCTCAACGGCGTGATCTCGCGAAGAAGTTTCACGCTTGCTATAATTGTTTGAGCACACGGCATACTCGAGATGCGTGTTCGAGCAAGAACACATGCCGTCACTGTCAGCAGAAGCACCACACGCTGCTTCATGCTACCGATGTAAATTATAACGGCTCGACAACAGAAAGCTCACCTTCATCCACGGCCACGAAAACTGACTCAACTGACGAAGTGACTTCGCATTTGTTGTCGCACACGAGCTTTTCGAAATCAAATATTTTGTTAGCTACTGCCTGGATAAGGGTGAGCGGTCTCAACGGTCGACATAACATAGTTCGCGCCTTATTGGATCAAGGTTCCGTTACAACCTTGATCACCGAACGTTTAGTTCAGCGATTGCGTCTCCCGCGTACGCGCGTCTCCGTCTCTATCACTGGGATCGGCGAGACCGCTGCCACCGCGCGCAGCGCAGCTACCGTTCACGTGTCAGCTCGTGACGGCACGGGCCCGAGGCCCTCCGTCTCCGCTCTTGTTCTCAAGTCGCTTACGACTTACATTCCGCACCGCGTGCCGGATATAACAAAGAAGTCGTACATTCGCGAACTTTCGCTAGCTGATAGCGATCCTACTAGCGCAGCGCCGATTGACGTGATAATCGGTGCTGATTTATATGGCGCGATCTTACTACCGGAAGTCCGTAGTCGCGCCCCTCATGAGCCCGTTGCTCAAAACTCGATTTTCGGATGGTTCCTGTCCGGCCCGATGCCGGTACCGTCGCAGTCACGGCCGGCTCGCATTTGAACGCACCATTGCACGGTGCTGTCGGAAATCTCTGATCAATTGAAACGTTTCTGGGAAGTCGAAGAACTTCCTCAGCAAACTCATCTCTCACCGGAAGAGATTCGATGCGAAGAGCATTTCGTATCGACGCATTCTCGCGCCCCCAATGGGCAATATATAGTGCGGGTGCCGTTTAAATCGAGGCCCCCGATCGAAATCGGCGAATCGAAATCGTCTGCAATCGCGTTGTATTCACGTCTCGAGTCGCGGTTAAAGTCAAATCCAGACCTCGCCAAAGAATACAACGAATTTTTAGCGGAATACGAACGTCTCAGACACATGGTCAAAGCGCCGCTAGAAGACCTTCCTGATGGTCAGGTATCAAGAGACACGGTAGTGTCTCGCGTTAAGTATGTGGTTCTTTTACAAACGGACTCTGTTAAAGCGGAGCGCGAGACCGACCGTGATTCTTAACGCGACGCGACGGGTTGCGAGTACTCGAGATGTTGAGATCTCATATAACGAGTGAACGGATCAAGTTCTAAGTAGGCTTGATCGATAGCTTGGGGTTCGAATTGGGGGGGTATCTCTTATAACATTTTCCGCTACGTGCCCTACGAGCGGAGATATTGCGACGTAAAGTCGAAAATGTGAATTTTATTAAGATACTTCTTCTTCTTCTTCTCCTAACGTCGACGTCTCGACCAATCAGAGGAATGTAACTTTCACTTTTTCGACACTGGAGGTGCTGGTATCGCCAGTTTCGATGTTACGTGTGCGTACTGCGCTCAGTGCAGTTAGTGCAGTCATCAGCCGGTTCAGCTGTCAGTTAGTTTATTTATTAGGCTACGGTCAACGTGACGCTACAAATACTTCGAAGCATTCCTCTTCTCTTTTCTTTCAATGAAGAAAGAAGGAGAAGAAGAACGCTCCAAAGCATTTGTAGCGTCACGTTGACCGTAGCCTCAATCATCATTCTCAAGACACGGTAGTGTCTCGCGTTAATTAATTATTATTAAGTATATATACGGTACGGAGTGGTATACAAGCGGAGCGAGACCGACCGTGAATCTTTTACGCGACGCGACGGGTTGCGAGTACTCGAGATTTGTTGATCTCATATAACGAGTGAACGTAAATAATAATAACCTAGAAATAGTGATAGTGACGATCGTGACCGTGCCGTGTATAATATCAAGAGAATCAAGAGACACGGTAGTGTCTCGCGTTATAAGTATATACGGTCTCTTTTATATAAATAAAAGCGCAGCGAGACCGATCGTGCTCTTTTTATTACGCGACGCGACGGGTTGCGAGTATTCGAGATGTTGAGATCTCATTCATTCATTATTTACAGAAGTAACGCTCGTGTAAACGTAAAAAATATTAGTTATCGTGACCGTCGGCGTCGCCGTGTGATAGTGAAAGTGAAAGATAGTGAAATAAATATAATTATAATATTAAATCACAGTCTCCGATTAACGTGATCCTCTGATTAATTAAACTCACTCTTCGTCTCTTTCTACTAGGGAGACAGTTTGAAAGAGATGCAGAGTGAGTTTAATCGGAGGATCACGTTAATCGGACTGTGACATCGGCCCTATATCATATAATATTATTTTTATATAGATTAATCGGAGGAAGCCGGATACCGTGGAGATCTTTAACCAATTGGTTTACCTACTGCCCTGAGAAGAACCAACCTCGCATGGTGGCAAATTCTCACCGAACGGCATATATGGTGGACATGAACGGCGCAGAGACGTACGATGAGGACGTGAACGATCAACCGGTCGATTGTAGCAAGAAATATGTCGAGAGAAATGCTGTGCCGCAGAATCAACGCCTGGCCGACGAATCACAAACGAGCTGCGTCGCGAAAAAGGAGTTCGACGAGCGCGACAACAAGGTGGATCTGTTTGGTGACTATGCGGAAACCGATCTTGATCAGCCTACAGATTATAGCCTGCGATACGCTGAGGACGACACCGACGAGGAGGAGAAGCAGAACAATGAGTACTTTGCTGGCAGCGAACAAGAAGATACCGTCAAGACTTATTGCACAGAGGGAACGCCCTATGAGACTCCCTTTAACTTTTCCACAGCTACTTCCATGTCGGATCTTCGAGTTGAAGATATAAAAGAGAACGTACTTATGAAGAAGTTGCCAAAGAAGACGAACCAAGTAGCCAGCAAAATATCCACGTCCATTGTCAAACAGACCGAAGCTCTTAATTGCGTCGAGCAAGATGGTCCACAAACGAAAAAGCTTGAAGAAGACAATTCAAAGGATACCGCGGTTCTTAATCCTGGACAAGTAACTCCAGAGAAAATAGTAAATTATTATGAGGAAGAAGAAACGTCTCGTGGCTTCTCGCGTGCCAATTCGCTTAGTTCTCTGAGTAGCGCGATGACTCCTCAGAATAATAGCACGGAAGTTACATCGAAAGAAGATTTACCTCCTCCTGTGAATAAGGAAGAGTTGGAAAATAATGATCATAGTGTGAGGTTAAATAGCAATCAAATCGAGTTGTCATCAATGAGCGATAATTCTTTTGAAAATAAGAATAGCCCACGTGTGTTAGACAAAGAAGGTTTGTATCCCATATTAATAAATTGACAATAAAAATATAAAAGTACCTTTCTATATATAATTTTAACAAATATGTATTAAGTATAATATGTTGGCACAACAAGATATCCATATGTTACAGGAAAAATGGTGACATTTGGTGGCCAAGATTACTATGCGGAAGAAACTCCTTTAATGTTTTCACGCTGTAGTTCGCTTGGTTCGTTGAGTGGTTTTGAACAATTATTCTATACATGATGATCGTAGTTCTGTGATCAGTGACTTTAGGTAAGTTCTATTTGAAAATGTAAAACTTATATTTAAAATACTTATATTAAAATTAGAATTTATATTAAGCATTAATATTGTGATAGTATATTATAATTGTATTTTATTTCCATGATTACTACTTCTTAGGAAATATTTTAAATTTTGTTTACTTAATACAATTTTAATTCTTCAATTGTACATAAAATAATGCCATTTTTATTTATTATTTCCTTAGCCGTAGAACCAGTGGTGTAGTCTCGCCTAGTGAACTGCCTGATTCACTCACACAAACAGTTTTACCCAGTCCACGTAATCATAAAACTCAGAATGCAGAATTTATATCAAAAATACAAGAAGAAGCTGTAAGACCATCAGTCCGACATTTATGTAGGCAATACTATTAATCACAAATACGATGATGATAATATTAATAATAATAATAATGTAAACATTTGTCTATCTAAGATTATCTAAATTTCATATCTGTTGCAGTATTTTCTAAACCGAATGTCACGAGGAATAGTGTTTTTGAAGATGACATTGCCACTTTCAAGGAAGAATCAACACCAATTGAATTTTCTAGTGCAACCAGTCTAAGTTCCCTTACAATTGATGACGAAGTCAAAATATACTTAATGACACCAAGACATATTGCATAATAGAAGGAGTATTTGATACAAATGAGAAAGATGTTCATGTACTCGAAAAAGATATGCTTAATATGAAAATAAACAGCCCAGAGAACAATGTGAAAGAGGAACAAGTAAGTGACGGCGATGAAGATGACGAGGATATGTTGGCTGCTTGTATTAACATGTATAAATATTTAGAGCCTTTTCTTTATAATATAAATGGACGGCACGGAGCGTTCTCCAGGTCACATTCGCAAAATGCACACGCTTCATCACAAGCGTCCAGTATTTCAAAAACAATACCATTTTACAGTGATAATACTCTGAGCATGGCCGCATTTCGTGATCAACCTCTGCGTGGTAATTCGAACACGAATAGACAACGTCAATTAGAATCACTAAGGAGGATGGAAAAGAAAATTCGAAATAAGAAGACAGCTGACGAAAGTATCCAAAAAAGCTGAGAACACATTGTCGATATTTGTATTGGATATTACCAATGTTCTTTCGGATGACTGCAACGCTTTGTAGATTCCCTTAAAGCAAAACGATCATTCGGGGACTGATGAGAGAATTCTGTATTCTCTTGTAGTGGGAAGGGGAGAACTGATAGTTTTTGGAGGTATTCGTAAAGAACATACAACATTAGGCCACACCGAAGTAGACGATTCTGCAGTGTATAATGATCTCCACTTTATAAATCCACCTCGATATGTTATTTAATATTGAAAAGGAATTTAAAAAATAGTATATTATTTTACGTTATTACTACGATTTTGTTCAAAGATTTTATTTTTTTTTCTACATAATGTAAATATAAATGTATAATATTAAATGTAGAG
Organism: Temnothorax rugatulus; assembly: GCA_035220575.1. Classification (NCBI taxonomy): domain Eukaryota; kingdom Metazoa; phylum Arthropoda; class Insecta; order Hymenoptera; family Formicidae; genus Temnothorax; species Temnothorax rugatulus. The sequence goes on along the minus strand of JASTWL010000668.1, from coordinate 58,848 downwards.
AAAATGATAAGAAGCATATGTTGATTATATTTATATGAAATCAATATTTACATAATTTGCCTTTAAACTTTAAATATGTTTATCAAAAGATATGAGGAATTCTAAATATATGTACAAAAAATATGGCAAAAATAAACAATAAAAATGAAAAATAAAACTAAACAATATTATAAGCCTTTATTATGTAGAGTTTGAAAGTTATTTATTAATTGTATACATAATTATATATTTGTTTGATTTGTATGTATGGTTCATATTTCAGTAATGGTAAATGCATAATGCTTTTCCAATGTTTTACGAGATTAAAAAAAATGGATTTAATAATAAAAACCAGTACATTTTATGACAAAATTATATATAGTTGCATTTAGAAATAAATGAGTTATAAAAAACTAATAAAATATTAATAAAATTTTGGCTGTCAGATTTTAATAAATTATTAGTAGATTAATTTAGAAAAATCTCACTAAAAAATTGGCATAAAATTCTGGTGTATTATCTTTTGCTCCTTTGAGATTGGTGGTATTATCTACAATTTAAGATTACTAGACACCATCATGATAATCGCACAAACTATCACAGTCGGTAATCCCAGGTCGATAATCGCGTATCGATCAACAATACGTGTTTGCCATTTTAATATGATGCGATTCCATGGTACGAAACGCATGCGCAATGCGAAATTGGCAGAACGTTCGAAAATTGGTTTGATCTTTTTTTACGTTCATTCCACCGATTTCTTTATGCAGCGGAAAACGTGGAAGCGTAATCTGTGCGTGCCAATAATATTATATTATTTTGATAGATACAATAAACGAATCTACGAAAAGAGTCTTGTGATTGGCTAGCGTCAATTGCGCTTCCGCGAAGCGCGAATTTTACTCCATGGGACATTAGAATTAGAAAATAGAAAATACATTTCAGCAGAGCGTAATTAGCGGAATGTCTGCGATTGGACGGATTTCGTTCCAACAATTGCGCATTGCTCATATGTTCTGTATTCATGATATCACAACAAAATTACCTTTTTAAAAAAAGGTAAAAAAAAAGGCGTTAAGTATGTGGCGCGCAGCATGTTAGCTCGAAGAAAGTGGTTATATCAAAAAATCGAAGTATCTGTGTATCTCAAAAAATTGAAGTATCTGTGTATATCTCAAAAAATCGAAGTATCTGTGTATACCTAAAAAAAACTGATGAGGTATTTTTATACTTCTAAAAAACCGATGTGGTATGTTTGTATTTTCACAAAAATAAATGATATCTATAAATTGCGTTAATTATAATCTCAAAAAATCGATGTATCTGTGTATTTCACAAAAATAAATGATATCTATAAATTGCGTTAATTATAATCTCAAAAAATCGAAGTATCTGTGTATACCTAAAAAAAACTGATGAGATATTTTTATACTTCTAAAAAACCGATGTGGTATGTTTGTATTTTCACAAAAATAAATGATATCTATAAATTGCATTAATTATAAAATGAATATATATTCTTCAGAAAATAACTGTTGTATTATTTCTAAAAAATATCTTTGTATTTAAGTGTCTTCTTACACAAGTCATAATAGCTTCATTTTTCCTTACAGCCATTATAATATAACCAAATTCCGTTACCTAACTCAACCCAAGTGTGATATGTATCTTTTTAAATAAATGTTTTCTTGATAGATCTTTAAATAAATCTTTAAATTGCGTTAATCAGAAAGAGAAGATACAATTACAAAATTTTTAATCCAACACAGGAATACAAGGTATTTAAATGCAAAGATGTTAATCGCAAAGATTATGTGACGATACGCGTATTCGTCACTACCGATACGGCCCTGACGGCCGTCTAGCACGCGCTCGGCGTCACGACGCACGTGCTCCGATGCCAGAGTGGTGGGGCAGCCCCCACCCCTCCCACTCGGGGTATAAATAGGGGACTCGAGCCGGCTCGAGTCACCAGTCCTATCCGACTCCTGTTCCTGTCACGACCACTCTCCGAGACCGCTCTCTAGGTTGGGTGCCCCCAACCTCGTCCTCCGTACAGAGAACGGGCGCCCCCGTTCTCACCTGGGTGCCCCCAGGGTACGGGCCTCCCCAGCTGGGTGCCCCCGGTTGGTTTTACCTGCCCCCTCCTGCCTCTGGGTCGGGCGCCCCCGACCCTTTCCGCCGTACGGAAGACGGGTGCCCCCGTCTTCAAGCCGGGTGCCCCCGGTGTACGGGCCGCTCAGTCGGGCGCCCCCGACTGAGCTCCTGACCGACCTGTCTATTAGTAATAAGCCGCGCCTCCGTCAGGCAACCGTGCCTCCGTACCTGTCCGCGAATCCGTCAGGCAACCGTGCCTCCGTACCTGTCCGCGAATCCGTCAGGCAACCGTGCCTCCATACCTGTCCGCGAGTCCGTCAGGCAACCGTGCCTCCGTACTTGTACCGCGAATCCGTCAGGCAATCGTGCCTCCGTACTTGTCCGCGAATCAACCTTCACACGTACACAGCGGCTCAGCGGAGCAACACACACACACACGCACCTACACTCACACCCTCCATCAATATGTATTGTGAATAGTATAGAATAAAGATCTCATGTAAAACCAACCAGTGTCTCCACGTTTTCTCACCCTGGCCTGGCGAGCGAATTCCGAGCGAGAAAACGCGACCGTTACATGGCGCCCGAACAGGGACCTGATCCGTGAGACACTGGTTCGTTCCCTCCGCCTAGCCCATGAAGGGTTGGATTTATCGGCTATCGAAAGCCGAGTTGGTGGCCGAGTTGGAGAAGCTAGAGATCGACCCTAGCGGCACGCTCGATACCCTCCGAACCAGACTACGGGAATTTGTGGACGCTAACCCGGAGTACGAATATTCCACAGAGAGAGACCAGCGTGGTCCCGCCGAGACGAAGGACCAGGGAGTCCAAGAGAAAGACGAGCGTGAGTCCCAAGGCACGATGAACGAGGACCACCAGAACGACGCACCCGTTGCGCCTGACCCGGCCAGGGTCATGAATCAGATCCGGAAGTGGGGATGCCACTTCGACGGAAGGGACCCACTCGCGTTCTTAGAACGAGTGGAAGAATTGCGCCAGGGATACGGATACTCCGGGGACCAACTGCTATTAGGACTGCCGGAGCTGCTACGAGGAGAAACTCTCCTCTGGTACCGAAATAGTCAGGCGTCCTGGGATTCCTGGGAGAGCTTCCAGAGAGAATTCCGCAACCAGTTCCTACCCCGGCGATACCGCGCCCAGCTGACAAGAGAGATCCAGGGACGGTTTCAAAAACCCGACGAGCCCTTTCACAAGTACGCGACGGCGCTCCTTACGAGCATGAGACGAGCCGGAGGATTTACAACGGACGATCAACTCGAACGGCTCTACGACAATATGAGCTCCGAGTATAAGTATTACATCCGCCTGGATGATATTACCAGCCTGGGAGACCTACACGCACGCGCCGCGGAATTTGAAACTATTGAAAAGCAGAACCGTGAGCGAAAGGCAGAGCGAAAAGCCCCGGCCGCAACTCCGTTCGTTGCCAGTACGACATACAACCGGGAGGAATGCTGCTGGCGATGTAAACAGCGTGGACACACCCGGCTAGACTGTAAGCGGCCGGCCAAGAAATTCTGCTCGCGATGCGGCAAGGACGGGGTCCTTACCCGCGACTGTCACCCGACCCCGGGAAACGCCGCACGGGCCGGGGGCGAAGCCGCCGCCACCCGGACCCCGCTACCGTCCGAGTAACCTACCAACCGCGGCCGCACATCTCCGTTCGCATACGACACCGCGCTATGCGAGCGTTGATTGACACCGGCTCCGAGGTGTCCTTCATCAACACGGATACCGCCCGCTACGCGGAGAGCCTCGGATTCCCCATCCGACAGGGGACCAGCTCCGTCCACCTGGCTGACGGAGGTTCAACCACAATACCCGGGACCATGACGCTCCCGGTAAAGATTGGCCGGAAGGTGCTCGAGCACGACTTCCTCATCATGCCATCGCTGCAGGGCGCCGTGCTCATCGGCGTCGACCTGTGGGCCCGGACAGGAATCGTACTGCGGGCCACCGTACCGCGCAAGACCGTACAGGCCTCCGAATGCGGAGCCGTAGCCCAGGGGCTGGCCTCCCGGACCCCCGACGAGGAGCGCCGCCTCCAGGAGTTCCTGCTCACGGAACTCGCCCTATTCGAGGACATCCGCGGCCCGACCGACCGGATCTCGCACCATATCCGAGTTAAGACCGACCGACCCATTAAACAGCGGTACCGACCCAGGAATCCGGCCATGCAGGCAGTTATCGACCGGGAGGTGGAAAAAATGGAACGAGAAGGCATAATCGAACCTTCCCACGGAGCTTGGAGCTCGCCCATCGTGCTAGTCCGGAAGAAAGACGGGTCGTATCGTTTCTGTATCGACTTCCGGCAAGTAAACGAAGTCACGGAGAAAGACGCCTACCCCCTACCACAAGTGCAGGCCACCTTGGACAAACTGCGGGGAGCTCGATACCTGTCGACGCTAGACCTGAAGAATGGGTACTGGCAGATACCGTTAGCACCCGATAGCCGGCCAGTCACCGCCTTTACGGTCCCAGGGAAAGGCCTCATGCAATTTCGGGTAATGCCATTCGGCCTACACTCCGCCCCGGCTACCTTCCAAAGACTACTCGACGAAATACTGGGGCCGGACCTAGCACCACATGTCCTTGTCTACCTGGACGACATCATCGTGGTTAGCCGCACCTTTGAGGAACACCTCCGGCTACTAAGCGAAGTGTTCCGCCGCCTCCGAGAAGCGAGACTCCGCCTGAATCCGGAAAAGTGCCATTTCTGCCGGGACCAGCTCCGATACTTGGGCCACATCGTGGATCGCTATGGCCTCCGAACCGACCCGGATAAGGTGAGCGCCGTGGCCCGATGGCCGGCTCCGACCACCGTACGCAAGGTACGACAATTCTTGGGCATGGCCTCCTGGTATCGGCGATTCGTCGCAAATTTCTCAACGGTAGCCGCCCCGCTCACCCGCCTGACGAAGAAGGGAGTAAAGTGGACCTGGGGCCCGGACGAAGAAAGCGCCTTCGAGCGCCTGAAGGAGGCACTGACCTCCGCTCCCGTACTGGCCTGCCCGGACTTCGATCGCCGGTTCGTGCTCCAGACGGACGCCAGCGCATACGGACTGGGAGCCGTGCTAACCCAGCACCAGGAGGACGGAGAGCGAGTAGTGGCGTATGCAAGCCGAACGCTCAACGGCGCGGAGAAGAACTATAGCGCCACCGAGCTAGAATGCCTCGCGATCGTATGGGGCATCCGGAAGATGCGGGGATACCTCGAGGGGTACTCCTTCACCGTGGTGACCGACCATCAGTCCCTCCGGTGGCTGCAACGCCTGGAAGAACCCACCGGCCGGTTGGGCCGGTGGCTGTTTGAACTGCAGCAGTACGATTTCGACGTACGCTACCGAAAGGGCAGCCTCAACAAGGTCGCCGACGCACTCTCACGTCAACCGGAGGTATGCGAGGCTCAGGCCGCCCCGAAGTGCCCATGGTACCGGCGGATCCTGACCGGTGCAAGGCAACGCCCCACCGAATTCCCAGACTACCGCATCCAGGACGGCCAGCTGTTTCGCCACATCTTGCACGATGTAGATTTCCGGGAGGTCGACCCGGCGGATCAGTGGAAGCGCTGCATCCCGAAGGAAGAACGGGCACCGATCCTGCGGAGACACCACGAGGATCCCACGGCGGGACACTTCGGGGTCGCCAAGACCATCGCCCGCATGGCCCGTCTGTTCTATTGGCCAGGGATGTTCCAGGACATCACCCGCTACGTCCGACAGTGCCCGACTTGCCTGGCGCACAAGGCACCGACAACCAAGCCGGCCGGGAATCTCCACACGGCGCCCGTCACCAGGCCCTGGCAACAGGCGACCCTGGACTTGGTCGGCCCGTTGCCGCGATCCACCCAGGGCCACGCCTGGCTGCTAGTCATGCAGGACCGGTTTACGAAGTGGGTCGAGCTTAAGCCCCTTCGTAGGGCTACCGCGCCTGCCGTTACCAAGGCAATCCTCAACCGGATCATCTACCAGCACGGGTGCCCCGACCAGATCATCTCCGATAACGGGACCCAGCTAAAATTGGAGCAACTCGAGGGAGTCCTGCGGGCCTTCCGGATCGAGCATCGAACCACCGCCGTAAGGGCACCTCACTGCAATCCGGTCGAGCGTACCAATCGGACACTGAAGACCATGGTCGCCCAATATGTCGGCAAAAATCACCGGCGTTGGGCGAGCATCTGGCCCCGCTGCAGTTCGCCTACAACACCGCCCGACACGAAGCCACCGGATACACGCCGGCGTACCTCAATCACGGTCGGGAGCTCGCCCTCCCACACCCGGAGGACCGTCGCCATGCGGCAAACCCGGCACCGCACCAGACTCGGCGCCGGCTAGAGGAAGCCTACGAGGTAGTACGGGTCAACATGGCCCGAGCGTTTCAACGACAGGAGGCCCACTACAACCTGCGGCGGCGGGATTGGAGACCCCGCGTCGGAGACCTCGTTTGGAAGAGGGAGTACCCACTCTCAAAGAAGGCTACGGGCTTTAACGCCAAGTTGGCCCCCCGCTACACCGGACCCCTCGAGGTCAGGAAAATCATCTCGCCCGTTATAGTCGACTTACGCGACCCCCGGGGACGATGGCACCGACATGTGCACGTCCAAGATTTAAAGAACGCGCCGGAGCCTCGCGTCTCGGTCGTGGAGAGTTCTTGTTAGAATCGGGATTGCGATAGCAATGGCGAAAGCGCCGCGTGTTTACAAAAATAAAGTCACGTGAACCGCGCCCGGACCGTTTTCGGGGAAAATGACGTCCGCATTCCTAAGCCGGAAAAAACTCGCAAAAGGAACGAAAAGAATACGCCCGCTACCGGTATATAAGCCCGCTCTAGTATCGCGAGTCCGTCAACATGGATCAACGTGCGAAGAACCTACTAGAAGAGCTTTTCGGCGATATCAGCGATATCGACGACCTGTGGGAGGAGCCGCTGGATGCGGGGCCGACTACCAGCCCAGGGGACGTTCCGCGCCGCCAGGCCCCCAGTGTGGGGACCCGAATTCAACGGGGCGACGCCGAGAACCGCCGCCGCGCCGCCATCTTCATCGAGCCGGTGCCACTACGGCCGGCCAGGCGCCCTCCGGCCTCTCGAGTAAGGGCGAACCTACGGCCTGCCGAACGCCCACGGAACACCGACCGACCCCCGGCCGGGTTGCCTCCGGACACATCCAACCGTCCGGCACCACGAGCAACGGCCCCGGCAACCAAGGGCACTCCACGTTCGGGGGAGCCGTCACGAGACGCCCACCGGCCCCCAGGCAGACCATCGCCGGCCCTCCACCGCCACCAGGCCCCACGATCAACGGCCCCGACGCCCCCGGTCCCCCCCGCACCCTGCCGTCGCACGAGGGATCGCCACGACAAGGGTCGACACACCAGCCTGCGCCGCCGCCACGCCGGGTCGCCCCTCTCTGACCGCGGCCCGACCACCTTCAGGCCCCTGGCCGCCCCGGTCCACCCCGCTGGCCCGAATGTCCGCCACCTCCCCCCTGGACGATCGCATATGGATCCCGCTGCCCACCGGTGAGAGAGTCGCGGTACCACGCTCCGCCATGGTCCGCAACCGCAAATACCGCGCTCGGGTCGGTAACGACCGATGGGTCCTGCGATTCGACCCACGGGGCGTCTTAACGTCGTGCCAACGCCGCTAGTTTATAAGCCATTTTGTAAGATGTAAAATAAAACAGCGCGTAGACCGATACCTGTGTAAATATGTATATTTCCTCTCCAAACGGGGGGGGGGTGATGTGACGATACGCGTATTCGTCACTACCGATACGGCCCTGACGGCCGTCTAGCACGCGCTCGGCGTCACGACGCACGTGCTCCGATGCCAGAGTGGTGGGGCAGCCCCCACCCCTCCCACTCGGGGTATAAATAGGGGACTCGAGCCGGCTCGAGTCACCAGTCCTATCCGACTCCTGTTCCTGTCACGACCACTCTCCGAGACCGCTCTCTAGGTTGGGTGCCCCCAACCTCGTCCTCCGTACAGAGAACGGGCGCCCCCGTTCTCACCTGGGTGCCCCCAGGGTACGGGCCTCCCCAGCTGGGTGCCCCCGGTTGGTTTTACCTGCCCCCTCCTGCCTCTGGGTCGGGCGCCCCCGACCCTTTCCGCCGTACGGAAGACGGGTGCCCCCGTCTTCAAGCCGGGTGCCCCCGGTGTACGGGCCGCTCAGTCGGGCGCCCCCGACTGAGCTCCTGACCGACCTGTCTATTAGTAATAAGCCGCGCCTCCGTCAGGCAACCGTGCCTCCGTACCTGTCCGCGAATCCGTCAGGCAACCGTGCCTCCGTACCTGTCCGCGAATCCGTCAGGCAACCGTGCCTCCATACCTGTCCGCGAGTCCGTCAGGCAACCGTGCCTCCGTACTTGTACCGCGAATCCGTCAGGCAATCGTGCCTCCGTACTTGTCCGCGAATCAACCTTCACACGTACACAGCGGCTCAGCGGAGCAACACACACACACACGCACCTACACTCACACCCTCCATCAATATGTATTGTGAATAGTATAGAATAAAGATCTCATGTAAAACCAACCAGTGTCTCCACGTTTTCTCACCCTGGCCTGGCGAGCGAATTCCGAGCGAGAAAACGCGACCGTTACAATTAAAAACTGTTAAAGAAGTAACAATAAAAAATGCAAATATTTTATTGAAATAAAAAAAAATTTCGTACAAATACTTAACGCTGCTTTTTTACTCCAGTCACAACAAAATTACCTTCTTTAAAAAAAGGTAAAAAAAAGCGCCAAGTACACGCGCAGCATGTTAGCTCGAAGAAAGTGGTTATGGAGTAAAAAAGCAGCGTTAAGTATTTGTACGAAATTTTTTTTTATTTCAATAAAATATTTGCATTTTTTATTGTTACTTCTTTAACAGTTTTTAATCTTTGCGATTAACATCTTTGCATTTAAATACCTTGTATTCCTGTGTTGGATTAAAAATTTTGTAATTGTATCTTCTCTTTCTGATTAACGCAATTTAAAGATTTATTTAAAGATCTATCAAGAAAACATTTATTTAAAAAGATACATATCACACTTGGGTTGAGTTAGGTAACGGAATTTGGTTATATTATAATGGCTGTAAGGAAAAATGAAGCTATTATGACTTGTGTAAGAAGACACTTTAATACAAAGATATTTTTTAAAAATAATACAACAGTTATTTTCCGAAAAATATATATTCATTTTATAATTAATGCAATTTATAGATATCATTTATTTTTGTGAAAATACAAACATACCACATCGGTTTTTTAGAAGTATAAAAATATCTCATCAGTTTTTTTTAGGTATACACAGATACTTCGATTTTTTGAGATTATAATTAACGCAATTTATAGATATCATTTATTTTTGTGAAATACACAGATACATCGATTTTTTGAGATTATAATTAACGCAATTTATAGATATCATTTATTTTTGTGAAAATACAAACATACCACATCGGTTTTTTAGAAGTATAAAAATACCTCATCAGTTTTTTTTAGGTATACACAGATACTTCGATTTTTTGAGATATACACAGATACTTCAATTTTTTGAGATACACAGATACTTCGATTTTTTGATATAACCACTTTCTTCGAGCTAACATGCTGCGCGCCACATACTTAACGCCTTTTTTTTTACCTTTTTTTAAAAAGGTAATTTTGTTGTGATATTATATACCGCATCACGCAGTTATACGCGAGCATAGCTCGACAACTCGTTTGCGCGTTGTTTTCAACGCCTCTCATCCGACCTCCAATGGTCTCTCTTTAAACGATCATCTCATGGTTGGCCGCAAGTTGCAACCTGAGTTAACATTCATCATCTTGCGATGGCGGCAATTTAGGTTTGTCTTCACCGCCGACATCGCCAAGATGTACCGCCAGATTCTCGTGCACGAATGCGACGTAAATTACCAGAGAATCTTATGGCGACCCGCTCCGAACTGTCCATTGATATGCCTATATCCTACTGACAGTCACTTACGGTAACGCGAACGCGCCGAATGCCGCCCTCCGTGTGGTCGAGCAAGTCGCCAAAGACGAAGGCGCGGAATTCCCGCTAGCGGTTCCGGTATTGCAGCTGCACACATACGTCGACGACTGTGTGTTCGGCGCAGATGACAGACCTCTCGCGCTTCAAACGCGAGATCAACTAATCTTTCTCTTGAAAAGAGCAGGATTTCACCTCCGCAAGTGGGCGAGTAACGATCCTGTATTGCTCGAAGGCATCGATCCTCAGGATCATGACCTTGCTTCCGCAAAAACGCTCGAATCTGACGAGCGTCTCAAAGTACTAGGTATCAAGTGGGATCCAAACACAGACGTCTTTCAATTCGACGTCACGCTTGCAGAGTCGGTTCCCGACACGAAACGCTCAATTCTTTTGACTATCGCTCGCATTTTCGACCCTCTCGGCTGGATGGCTCCCGTAGTCATCACCGCAAAAATCTTGATGCAGCAGCTCTGGTTGCGAATGGGACGACGTCATCCCCGAAGATCTTCTCCGAAAATGGAGAGATTATTACTCTCAGTTGTCGCTCCTGCGACAAATTTCCATCCCGCGTTGGACCGGTTACGGTTCCGATGCTCTTAATGCGGAGATTCATGGGTTTGCCGATGCTTCCGCCTCCGCGTACGGAGCGGTCATCTATTTAAAGGTTACGCATCTTGACGGAACTGTTGAAGTTACGATGCTCCTGGCCAAATCAAAGGTAGCCCCGCTCAAGCCCATGAGTATCCCGCGCTTAGAGTTACTTGCCGCTGTCCTTGCGCGTGCAATCGCCGCAGTGCGATCCGCGCTCACTAGTGCAATTCGTATTTACCATTGTTGGACCGATTCAGAGGTCACTAGAGCCTGGCTTTCGCAGCCTCCTTCCCGATGGCCAACGTTCGTCGCAAATCGGGTCCACGAGGTGCAAACCTTATTGCCGAACGTTGAGTGGCATCACGTGCCCTCGCAGCAAAACCCTGTCGATCTCGTCTCGCGGGGTGTCAAACCTGAAAATCTGATAAGTCAGTCGCTGTGGTGGACAGGGCCTGACTGGCTCAAATTATCGTCCGATCATTGGCCATCCGAGCCTCAATCACACACGTATGAATCGCCGCCGGAACAGCGAGTTCACGCTCCTGCGCACCTAGTGCAATCTCGCGATCAATGGGATCTCGGTGAACGATTCTCGTCGTGGAACACGCTTGTGCGCGTCATAGCATATGTTCTGCGATTCGCTCGTCGCGCTCGCGAGAGAAGTCGCTCAAACGTTTCGGAATTTCTTCTTCCGACAGAAATTCATTTCGCGCGCGACTTTTGGCTCAAGCGCGTGCAGCAACAATTATTCCCCGTTGAATACGCTCAGTTAGAGTCCTCACAGCGCATTTCGAAAAACAGTAAATTACTGCCGTTAAACCCGTTCCTCGATAAGACCGGGCTCATTCGCGTCGGCGGTCGGCCCCGAAACACGGAATTTCCGGACGACAAAAAAACATCCGGTTGTGCTCGCTGCACATCCGACAGTTACCGCGTTGATACGCGACGCTCATGTCCGCGCCGTCCACGCCGGACCGCAGCTCACGTTGCACCGTCTACGTGCAAATTACTGGATCCTACGCGCGCGTCAGACAATCCGCGTCAGATTATCCATCAGTGTGTCACATGCGCTCGCGAAAGCGCCGCGCCCGCGCACGAGCTAATGGGCGACTTGCCCTCGTGTCGCGTCAACCCGACGTCTCGAGCGTTCCTGCATTGCGAGGTGGATTACGCAGGACCAATTCAGGTCAGATCTACTCCCGGTCGAGGACACAAATCAAAAAAGGCATACATCGCCGTGTTTGTGTACATGACGGTAAAGGCGACTCATTTAGAGTTGGTTGGCGATTGTACGACTTCCGCGTTCGTCGCAGCTTTCGATCGGTTTTGTGCACGTCGCGGCGTTCCCAGTGATATGAATTCGGACAACGACTTTTCACGGCGCTCAGCGCGAAATATCCGTCGCATGGAATGAGGCCACTCGCGATCCAAACGTGCAAAATAAACTCGCGACTCAGGGCGTTCGGTGGCACTTCATTCCTCCGTCCGCGCCGCATTTCGGCGGTCTCTGGGAGGCCTGCGTCCGCAGCGTCAAGTTTATGAAACGCGTCATCGGGACGCACACGCTGACGTTCGAGGAGCTGACCACGCTCCTATGTAAAATCGAAGCGTGTTTAAATTCGCGACCGCTCGTTCAGATGTCCGACAATTTCGATGATTATTGTACAATGACACCGAGTCATTTTCTTATCGGTACCGCGCTAACAAGCGTCCCAACGCCTTCCTTACTCGACGAAAAGGAAACGCGTCTCACTCGATGGCAGCTAATTCAACAAATGCGCGATAGCTTTTTGGAAGCTTTGGTCGAATGACTATCTGCATATATTGCAGCAACGCCCCAAGTGGCGTAAAATTCAAAATCTAGCTCGAGTCGGACGCTTAGTACTTCTGCGAAACCCGCTAGCTCCTCCGAACAAGTGGGAGTTAGGAAGAATCATAGAGTGTCACCCTGGCAAGGATGGACTAACACGCGTCGTTACGGTCAGAACGGCCAAATCCACGTACAAACGCGCAATCGTTAAGTTGTCATTTCTCCCGGTTGATGTAAATACCGATCAGAGTGATCCAGAGTGACATTCCATGATAACTGTCAAACATTTTGCGCTCAGTTCGCACTGTATCCCTGTATACATTGTAAATATCCTCTGTACATTGTTAATTCTTAGTTTTAGTTTGTTTCAGCACTCGCAGTGCTCCGCATGGCGGGCGGCACGAAGTCAACATTCGTCACGGCGGGAGGCTCTCGTCTTAATTGCGAATCGTTAATCGCGGCGGGCGGTATGTTCAGGATTGTCAAGCGTCGCGATCGATCACCGCGATCGATACCGGTAACGCCATCCCTGAGCCACCCCCTGAACGAGGCGACTTCGCGCCGCACCCCTCATCACCCCTGACCGCGCGGTCTCTCGCGGCGCGCTATCGATCCGTTCACGCCAGGATCCCGTGATCCTGCGAAACGCGCTTATTGGCTCATTTCATTGTCGCGTCACCGAAAGCTCCGGAAACGGGCCCGCGAGAGCTCCGGTCCCTTCAGTAGCAAATTATCGGGCGGTTCAAGCGGAACTCCAGCCGACTTGCACCCGTCTCGCGCAATTTCTACTCCGAATCACGCTGTCGAACATAGCCGTCGTGTCTTCGTCAAGTCAAGTGTCGGTCCACGCGGATTTACGCCCCGTTGTGCATCCAGCTTGCAATTGTCGTGCCATCAAGGCACTAGCGAGAAGAGTCTCACGGACATTTTCCACCGCGCCGCTCGTGCGCTCGCTTCCGCGAGCGATACGGTCCTGTAAGCTCGGGGTGCCCGTTGTGCGATCAATCGCTGGACACCCACGAGCTGTCTGTGGAGCGCCGGGCTCTCCGCAACCTTCTCCGCCCACACTGGCGCTCCGTATAACAACACGGAGTGGACCGTCATCGCGTAAAGGCGACGCACGTGCCTGCCCGCGCCACCCAAATTGGGTAGCAGTCTGGCCAGATTGTTGGCCATCGCCTTGGCCTTTGGGACTGCTCGGGCAACGTGCGCGCCGAAGCTGCTTGTGCCGCCCAGCAACACCCCCAGATATTTCATCTCGAGGGTGATGGGAGCGCGGACTCCCTCTATGGTAAGGCTGAGCCCGTCCGGGGGTGGACCCCGCAGGCCGCTGTCCCAGAACCATGCGGCCTGCGTTTTCTGCGGGACCACCTTTAGGCCCAGCCCCTTTATCGTGCGCACCACCGTAGCCGCTGTCACGTTGGCTAACCTCTGTGCCTCCTGCCACGTCTCCCCGCCAACCCCCAGGTACACGTCATCCGCGTACCCGGACAGCCAACAGTTGGCGGGGAGAGCTACCCGGAGGACCAGATCGTAGGCAATAATCCAGAGTAAAGGGCCCAGCACGGACCCCTGTGGCACTCCGCAGCCCACGATCCTGATCCTCAGGACTCCTTCTTTGTCCACAAACAAAAGCCCCCTATCCCGGAAATAGTCGGCGATCACCCGAATCAGGTAGGGTGATACGCCGAGCCGTAGGAGGGCCTGTCCTATCACCGGTTAGGGCAGGGAGTTAAGAGCGTTCTGGACCTCAAAACCGACGCCCAGAGCCACCCCGCCCCGGCTCGTAACCTCCTCCACGCGGGCCATGACGCGTTTTATCGCATCTACAGTAGACCGGCCCGCGCGGAAACCGAATTGATCTTCGGAGAGGCCTCCATCCTCCCCCCGGTATAGGTGCTGGACGAGGCATTCGGCGATGATTCTCGAATATCTTGCCGACCTCGTCCAGCAGGCAGATCGGCCGATACGCGGACGGGGAGTCCGCGGGTTTCCCTACCTTTGGCAGGAGCACAAGGATAGCCTGCTTCCATCTCTTGGGGAACCGACCGACCTTCAGGCATCTAGTAAAGATCCTCAACAGCCTGTCGGTCAGTCTTCCAGCGGCCAAGGTCCAGGCCTTCCCGGAGATCCCATCTGGGCCAGGAGCTTTGCGCTTCCTGAACCTTTTGAGAGCCCGCTGCAACTCCTCCCTGGTAACCCCCAGTTTATCGTTCCAGACTGGAACCGGGACCTCCGGAAAACGGACGGCCCCACCGTCGCCCACAGGGAACAGGATGTCGACCACCCTCCCTGCGAACTGGGGTTCCAGGGTCTCCGTCAAAGGGGGCGCCCACGGTCTCAGACGGTCAAGGACCAGTTTGTATGCGCGTCCCCACTTATCCTCGTCCAAGGAGTGAAGGAGCTCTCCCCAGGAGTGCTCCTTGGCCGCTCTAATCGCACCGGAGAGGGTCTGGCGGGCAGCATGCCAGGCCTCCCCGGTCTCCTCTTCGTTACGGTCTCCGCGAACCGCCCTGGCGCGGAGCCATTCACGCACGCGGCGGACGGATGCCCGCCTCAACTCCGCAATGGCATCCGTCCACCAATACATTGCGCGCCTGGGGGGGAGTCTCCGGACGCGAGGCATTGCGACGTCGCAAACGCGTGACATTAAGTCCCGCAAATAGTCTGCCTCGTCGTCCACATCAAAGACCCCCCCGTTGCCAGCGTCGTCGCGCAGTTCTTCCTCATCCGCCCATGTGAGGCAAAACACCGCCGCACATAGGTGGTCCGGGCTCAACTTTTTTAGGGCCCATTTCCGTCTCGAGTCCTCTATTTTTTGGCGTCGGGCCAGGACTTCCTAGGAGGCAGCGTCGACCACCGCCTCGATATAACGGTGGTCGGACAGGGTCTCTGTCCCCGTATCTACCCCCCAGTGGCTGATCCTAAGCGCGGCAGGGGGATTTGCCCATGTCAGATCGGCAATGGATGCCCCCTGCCTGCGCACGCACGTACTGGCCCGGCCCGTGTTAATAAGGACCAGGCCCGACGCCCACCCCTTCAAGATACGACCTCGCAAGTCAGCGGCAGGGAAACCCCAAAGTGGATTTTTGGCGTTGAAATCCACCGCCACAATGACCCACCGGACGATGTGAGGAGGTGCCTACGTACGCACGCACCCAGGTCGTGCAGCACCCCCTCGAATTCCGCCCGGTTCCACCTCGGAGGGGCGTACACGCTCACGACGGAGATGAGCCCCCAACGAACTGCCACGAACCCCACGCCCCTCTTGCTCATCGAGCAGGGGGGGGGGGAGTGTGGCATATCCCTCCACGTCACGGCGGCGGAGCCAGTGTCGTCTGCGACCCAGCAAGGGTGGTTTGCCGGGACGCACCACGGCTCCGTCATCACCCCCAGACCACACCCGCGCTCCGCCATTGTCTGCAGGAAGAGATCCTGGGCGGCGCGGGCGTGGTTGAAGTTAGCTTGTAAAAGGCGGAGGGGGGGCATTATTGCGAGTTCTCAACGAGGTCCTCCCCCTCCACCTCCATTTCGCTTGGCTTCTCCGTCTGGGGAGGAGCCGTACCCTCTACTGTTACTGACGCAGGTTCCGCGTCTATGGCCAGGGGAGGGTCTTCTACCCACCTCGTAGTACCCTCCCCCTCAGGCCATTCCCTCTCTACGCCGACCATAGGTTCTGCTGTCTTTATCAGCACTACTCTATGGTTGACGAGCGTCACCTCCTCCCTCTTTCTAAGTTTGGGAGGGGCCTTCTCCGTGCCAGTCGGGGGAACAGACGCCGCCGACTGCTCTCCAGCCTGCTTGCCGGCGCCTTTCGCCTTTCCCGGCCGGCTTCTTTGCAGGGGGCTTGCCTTTACCCTTGTTTGAAGGGGGCGGGGGAACCGCGCCGTCGCCTCCCTTCTTCTTTGCCTTCGAGGCTTTCCCCTTGCCCTTGCCAGTGCTGGGGCAGGCTTTACTGCCCACCTTGTGCTGGCACTGGCGCCCAGCTTCGGCGCACAGTATGCACCTCACTGGTGCCTCGCAGTCACGGGCAACGTGCCCGGTCTCGCCGCACCGGTAGCACGCGCCCGTACTGTCCGTAGTGCTTTGGCACTTCGCCCTCGTGTGTCCGATTTCTAGGCAACGGAAGCACTGCATTGGCCTTTTCTCCAAAACCTGGACGCCGGCTCTGGACCAACCAACGTCAATCCGAGCTTTCCTGCCAATCTTGTTTACGGCCGCGAGGGGACACCTCACCAGAACCGTGTTCATCCCGTTGAGTGCCCGCCTCAGAGGACCCGGCCGGATAGAGGAGGGTGCGACACCTCCCCCTTCGGCCAGCGCGGCTTGTATTTCTTCCGCCATGACCGAATCCTCCAGTCCGGTAAGTCGGATCTCGGCATACATCTCGGGGCGCGAGACCCATATTCCCTCCTTCCCCGCCAGCACGTCACTCATGCGAAGGGCCAGTGGGTCGGCCTTCTCCGTGCTATTGGGGCCGGCCAGCTCCAAGTTGAAGGCTCCGGTGGCCGTTCTTCTAATATTCGGAGCTCTCTCGATTCCAAGCTCCGAAAGCTTAATCGCAGAGCGCACTATCCGCATGCTCTCTGCGTACTCCCCCTCAGGGCACGTCAGCGTAACGGCCGCCGTACGGGGGACCCTCCTTTTATTTTTCTTGGGGGGCTGCTGTGTAGCCGCAGCACCCCCGCCTTTTCCTTTTCCGCCGGATCAGGGGCTCCCAAGCCGGTCCCTTAGCCGCGGTACCTGCCCCCACTCGGGGCGTGGGAGCCGGCTTCGGGGCCGTAGTACCGCTCGGACCCGGCATGGGGGGCGCCTTGCTGGCGCCTCCTTTCCTCCCCCTCTTAACAACAGTCGACCACAATTCGCCGACCTTGTTATCGGCGGTTGGTGCCGTAGGGGGTTGCATTTTGCCCCCCTTGGTGTGTGCGCTACCTAACGCCGTTTTGGTGGTCGCGGGGACTTTAGTCGCGGCGTCCTTCTCTTCTTTGCCTTTACCTTTGACAGACTTGTCTCGGCTCTGTCTCTCTGGCGGCTTTTCCTTGTCTGTGGAGTGCTGACTCTTCATTTCCGCAATCATTGCGTGCAGCGCCTCCACCTGCTGAGACAGAAGCCGAGTTTGTTCATCCCGACTGTCGCCGGCTCGCGCTCCGCCAACAGGCGTCGCGGCATGCATCGGTTCAGTCGGCGGCCATGCCTCATCGATGATCCTGGTTTGTCCGAGAATCGGCGGTCTCACCGCCGCCGGCATGCCGTTTTTCCTGATGTCCGTTAGGCGTCCCTGGAGCTTTTTATTTCTTCCTCCTGCTTATGCGCCGTCTTGCCATCGGCGTCCCTCGCATCGAGTCGCAAATCGTCTTCGTGTGCGACAGCCTTGTTTGAATCCGTGGTGTCAATCATATAGCACGGACGTTTCACCCCTCTGTCGCACTTCCTTTCCCTATCAGGCGAGCTGTCCATTTGCGTCTGCAGCAGTGCTTGCTTCTGCTGCATCTCCGCCATTTGTGTCTGGACGCTCTGGATCTCAACCTGAAGTTACGCGTTTAACTCGCGCATTTTTCTAAGACTAATGATCTCCGCTTCTTGTGTGGAGACTTTTTGTCTTAGTTGCTCGAGCTCGTCGTCCCTGCTCGCTCCGGTCTCTGGATCCTTGATCCTCTGTATCAATTGGCTGGTAGCGGCAGAGATCACAGCCGCCGCCTCATTGAGAACTTTTCTCATCGGGCCACTCAGCTTGGTCGACTTCTCCGCGACCTTGTCTATGCCGCGTAGGCTTTCGACTGTAAGGCCCGGAATTTCTAGCGTCGGAGCATACTTTAACCTCTCGGACTCCTTGGCTTCCAGGATCCTACGGTTTTTTGATAGGTTTGGAGAAATCCCAGGATTCTCCAATTCCCTTATTCTCTTCTGGACTTCAGCCAGCTCACTCCTGTTCTTTGCGAGGTTCCGCTCTAGTCCAATGCCCGTCGTTGTTGTGCGTCCCCGTCCCCTTAGAGGCTGATTGCAGTGGTCGCATTTCGCGACCACTACCTCTTCCACGGCGTCATCAGCCTTGATGAGTTTATCCTCGAGGGCGGCGTCATCCTCCCTGCCACTCTCATCGTCCACCAGGCTGAATTCGCCTTCCGAGTCCTCGATGATGATGGGCGCAGGACACATCTCAACGTCGGTGGTCGCATCAGTCGAGGGACTCGCGTCCCTTATCCTCTGTCTCGACCTGGACCTGCCCAGCGACTCGGATGTGCCTTGCCTCTTCGCCCCATTAGGACGGTTCTCTCTGCCCTTAAGGCGAGAGACTCTTGCCCCGCTTCTTGCGTCCTGCGAAGAGGAGGCGGCCACTCGCGTTGGAATACGCGAGCCACTCCTCCTTGCTTTGGCGCTCGCCGATCCGGAAGTGCTTCCGGGCTTTAGCGTGCGCGTGCCGCTCTTGCTCTTACTATCGGAGCTCTCCTCCTCCTTTTTGTTTTTGGTATATGTGTTTCGTTTGTTTGTCATTTCTAAGTTGAAACCCGCGACCCGCCGCGGCTCGGGTTGCCCCTATGCCCCAGCTCCCCACCAGCAGTGGGGTGACTGAGGCTCCAGCCCCTTACACGCCCACGGGCGAAGGGCATCAAGGCCCAGTCGCACCGTGGGTTTTCAGGGGTCCCGCAGCTCCGACCCTGCGGGCACCGCGACGGGCGCCGCCACGCGGGGGGCCCCACGGACAGACAGGTACCAAGGGTGTCGCACCCCACTCAAGGTCCTGCCCGCCGTGGCGGCCAGCGTTAAATCCTCAACCCAGGCCGAGGTGACCTTCGCACCTGGGCTGACCTCCTACTTTGATGGCCGGGTTCGGGAGGGATGCGATCCCCGACCACCGGAGTTATCGTGCGCGCCGCCGGTCTTTTCCACCCGACTGCTAGACTCGCCGGCCCCGACCTCGGAAGATGTCAGAGCGGCCCGACGGGGGTCTCCCCCAAGGTCGCCCCCGGCCCCGACCTAGGATTACGTCCGAGCGGCCCGGAGACGACCCTCCACACAGGCGACACCGTGGGGTCACACCCCTGGCATGCAAGCCACCTGTGTAGGCTTCTCCTCCACCCGACCCCGCACCACGTACGGAGCCGAGATGAAGAAGGGAGCCCCCCACCCCCTCCTGCTGAAGCACCGGCGTGCAATGGAGGAGGAAGGGGGGCCTTCCGGCTTCCCCTCGGAGAGACGGCATCCCTGCCCGCCTCGGGGAACCGGGACCCCCTCCCCAGACCCGTCCCTGGCACGGCGACAAGGGCAAGTCCCCGTCTAACGGTCCCGGCCGACCGGGCGTTTGCAGTTGGGGTCGCCATCCCCTACCGGCGATTGGGACCAACCCGAAGGTCGGTCCCTGAGGGAGTCGCCGGGCTCCCATTCTTCCCACCGCTCGGTCACGTAGACCGGTGGCAGGAAGGATGGACTCTTGGACCCCGCACCTATCCGTCGAGCCACCACGACGACCTCCACCAGGCCATTGCCTCGTTTGGAGATGATCGGATATGGCCCGCCGGATCTGGACGGGGAGCCCCCTCACCACGTCAAGGTGGCCCATCACGAGGGGGACATCCTCTTAACCTAACTTAATCTAACTTAAATCTACTTAACCTAGTGATGTGCTTCTGCCTCTGCATCCGCCCACACCCACACCCGCCGCGCGTACACACACCCTCTCCGCAAAAGGGACCTCCGTTTCCTCTTGCCTCCAAATTTCCATTCGAACCACTTCTACCCCCCTTCCCTTCTCTTCGGCTCACCACTCACTCGCTCATTCTCACCTCACTCATACCTCCCTCCTCCCCTCCTCCCAACCTTTCTACGTACCCTTTTTTTTTTTTTTTTAACGTGGGGAAATCTTCGACTACCGGATTCCCGGGCCGAGCGGGATCCGTTAGCGCACGGTGCGATAGCGCACAGCCCGATAGCACACGTCAAAATTAAAATAATTCCCGATAGCCCACATCCCTTTAGCACACGTCCCGATAGCACACCAAATAAATGGCGCACTATCCCGATAGCGCACCAAGTAATATGCACATTTGCCCGATAGCACACAAGAAAATGAAACATAGTCCCGATAGCGCACGAGGTGTGCTAAAGGGACGTGTGCGAAAGAGAAAAGACGCGTTTCTTTCCCGATAGCGCACGAGGTGCGCTAATGGGACGTGTGCTAAAGAGAAAAGACGCGTTTCTTTCCCGATAGCGCACGAGGTGCGCTAAAGGGACGTGTGCTAAAGAGAAATGACACGTTTATTTCCCGATAGCGCACGCACGTTTCTTTCCCGATAGCGCACGAGGTGCGCTAATGGGACGTGTGCTAAAGAGAAAAGACGCGTTTCTTTCCCGATAGCGCACGAGGTGCGCTAAAGGGACGTGTGCTAAAGAGAAAAGATGCGTTTTTTTCCCGATAGCGCACGAGGTGCGCTAACGGGACGTGTGCTAAAGAGAAAAGACGCGTTTCTTTCCCGATAGCGCACGAGGTGACGTCAAGTACATGCGTGGGCGGGGGGGGGGGGCTTCGCCCCCCCTGCACCCCCCCCATTGTGTGAGTAAACCTAGGAGTGTGGGCGGGGGGGGGGGGCTCGCACCTCGTGCGCTATCGGGAAAGAAACGTGCGTGCGCTATCGGGAAATAAACGTGTCATTTCTCTTTAGCACACGTCCCTTTAGCGCACCTCGTGCGCTGTCGGGAAAGAAACGCGTCTTTTCTCTTTAGCACACGTCCCATTAGCTCACCTCGTGCGCTATTGGGAAAGAAACGCGTCTTTTCTCTTTAGCACACGTCCCTTTAGCACACCTCGTGCGCTATCGGGAAAGAAACGTGCGTGCGCTATCGGGATAATGCTTCCAACATTTCGTGCGCTATCGGTACTATGTTTCATTTTCTTGTGTGCTATCGGGCAAATGTGCATAATAGTTCGTGCGCTATCGGGATAGTGCGCCATTTATTTGGTGTGCTATCGGGACGTGTGCTAAAGGGATGTGGGCTATCGGGAATTATTTTAAATTCGACGTGTGCCATCGGGCTGTGCGCTATCGCACCGTGCGTTAACGGGACCCTCCCTTTCTCACGTCGATCCTTCATTTTACGTTTATTTTCGGTTCCTACGTTGGCAAACATTTCAGTTCGTATTGCGAGCGAACCGGCGAAAAACCGTATGAAAACAGGGAACCAAACAATAATCGCCAGGAACAAGTCACTCCATTCGAAAGAGGGACACCTGGTATGCACACGTAAAGGGTTGGCGTCGTAAGAGATACACGTAGTAAAGAACTCGGAAAGCAAGCGACTTCCCCGAGGAAAATGGCTTTGCGCCGAGTAAGCGACACCTGGTACACACAAATATTAGGTCGGCGTCGTGATAGGGACACGCGTTCAAAAGTACGAGACGCGAGCGACTTCCCCGAGGAAAGTTAGAGTTTTCCGAACGAGCGACACCTGGTGCATGCACACGTAAAGGGTCGGCGTCAAAGAACAATCTTCCGTTCGAGATTTCGCAACGCGAGCGACTTTCCCGAGGAGAAACACGGTATTCGGAACGAGCGATACCCGGGACACACGAAAACAGGGTCGGCGTTGTAATCGGGACGCGCACATGGAAACTAGCGACACGAACGACTTCCCCGAGGAAAATTGTGTTATTCACGATGAATGACACCTGGGATACGCGGTCATAGAGTTGGCGCCGTGATCGGCACAAGCGTGGAGTAAACCGCGACGTAAGCGACTTCCCCGAGGAAAACCGCGTAAAACGGAACCGCGCGAACCTGGGACACGCGCCCATAAGGTCGGCGCCAAAGAGCGAACGGGGAAACGCGAAATCGGCACCTGGACGTCCTCTACAGGAGCGAGCTGCAGAAGGAGGTCTACTAGGTCCCAGAGATGACAACCAAAAGGTCGGCGATACGCGAACGTCGTCTACGGGGAGAAAGAGCGAAAACGGCGTAAGAGCCGTCCCCCGAGACGTGCGCATCGGTCGGCGTCGACGGCACGCGAAATCGGCGCGCCGCGACAACCTGGTGCAGCGGCACCGGCAGGGAAAGGTCCCCACGTCGGGATAAAGGTGATAGATTCCCACTCCTACAGCGGGAAACGCCCCACTCCGAGAAGCGCAACCAATGGGTAGCGGCGGTGGCACGAGAGTGGGGAGATAGAGCGTAGTGGGGGTAGCGAGCGAGGTAGGGAGCCGAAGCGAGACCCACCACTCGAGGCAGTCTCTCGAACGAAACGGTAGCGTCAACACGTATCTCCGAAAGTGTCTCGCGTGCGCGAACTTAGTCTCCGGCGCGATCGAACGGTGTGCGGTAACAGTTACTCGATTCGTATAACAATCGGGAACGCCCGTGAACAGCGTTACTACTCGTTTAACAATAGCGAGCGGTCCTGCGTGGCCATATACTATTGTGATTTCAAGCCGTTAGGCGTGAGCGACTTGTGCTCATCGACAACTGTAAATAACTTGGTGCATCGACGACTGAAATAAAGGAGAATTATTAGTTGGAATTCATCTATAACAATTATTATAAATACATACCTTCTATTTACCTTGTCCATCGGCGATGATCCCACGAAGTCCAGCGTTGATCTCGGTATGCGAATAGGCGAGGATCCGGGAAGTCAGCAGCGGCGGCGATCCATCACGAGGCGGGAACCTGAAAAGAGAAGAGAATTAGTATAATTATAATAAAGATAGAATTTCACGCGATTTCTCGAAGTCTCGATCCATCGAAGTTCCGCGTTGCTCCTGGTATGCGGTAAGGCGAGGATCCTGGATGCAGCAGCGATTATCAGCAATCCCAGCGGGAAACCTGAATCTATAGAAGGATTAATTAATAAAGTTAATATCTTCGGAAACGAATAGTACTTACCTTCTCGGTAGCATAGGAGAAACCGAGTGGCGACCGTGCGTTAGAAGGACATCCAACGCGAATAAAGCTCCCATATACTACCGTCCGGTTACACCGCCTCGTCTTCTTGGTTTGCGCAGTCTGACCTAAAGGTCTCGCCGCGCCAGTCTTCTCGGTTCCTCCAGGTCGGGAGGAAGGGGGGCGGAAGCAGGAGCCCTCCCCTTCCTCCTCTCCCGCTTCCCCATCACCTTTGCCCAAGTTCTCTCGGGCTCAGGCTGGGAGGCTCGTCGGGGTGTATCCGACGTACCGGCCCCCTCCTGCCGCGTCCCCGAAGCCCCAGCGGGGGCTCTCGGGGCGGTCTTGCCTCCCCCTCTGGCAGTCTGGGTGGTCCGGGCGGCGGGGACAGTCGCAAGCGCGGCTCCCCCCCACCCTTCCTCTTCCCCCCTTGCCACCAGGTATAGCGGCAGGGATTGGTTTTGCCGCCTGGCCCGAAGGCTTCGGCTTCACCACCGCTCCCCCGCTCGCCACCTGCTTCCTAGTAGAGCCCGCCACCACCCGGGGCAGACTCGCTTCGAGCCTCGCCGCCAGGGTTTCAAACAACCCATTAAAATGGGCTGTCATCCTGGTGGCGAGTCGCTCCTCCATCTGCGCCTCGGTAGACGGACCAGCCCAGACCGGCCCCTCCGCTATGCGGGCCATCCCCCCGAATCCGGGAGTTGCGGCCGGGCTCGTCTGCGTCTGCAGACCCGTTGTAGGCTCCGATCTACCTGACCGGGGCTCGGCGTTTTTACCCTCCTCCTTTTGAGGAGGCGCTTCGCCGAGCGAGACACCTCCGCCCCGGAGGCGGCCGTCAATTCGTCGTCCGAGGACGACTTAACGACGACCACCGTCTGGCTCCGCCTCACCTCCTCCAGCTGCCTCTTGAGGGAGGAAGTCTCCCCCTCAAAGTCTCCAACTTGGCTTCTCTACCGCCCGGGGAGCTCTCCTGGACCCGGTTCGCCAGCTCACACGCAGCCGCCTCGATGGTGGAGGCGGCTATGTTAAGGGCCTTTTTTAGTTCCACTGAGGCCTGCGGCCGTCGCGTTGACTTTGTCTATGGTGCTCACAGATTCGAGCACCCTCAGAGCAAGGTCCAACGTGGGGACGCTCTTCACCTCCGCCCGGGCTTCGTTGCGGAGCTTTTTCCGGTTCTTGGAGAGGACCGCCTCCACATTGGGGTCTGTCGTCCTCCCCTCCAACCTACGCTCCTCCTCCTCACGGTGCTGCTTATCCGAGAGCCCCGGGGACTCGTTTCCGGTTTCATATGCCGATACCGGCGCAGACACCACCACCGGTATCGCTAATGCCGCCGCCGCCGCCGCCACCGAGACCGCCGCCTCTATCGAGGCTGCTGAGGTGGTCCTGGACAGGCCACCTGGCGGCGCCGATGCCACCGACCACATCGAGACCGCCGAGGCCGACCTGGCCAGTGCCCTCCGCTTACCCGATCCCGGCGTTCCAGGCGGCCGCGGCGCCATCGGGGTCACGAATGCCCCCGGAGGTGCTCCCCTTTCCGGAAGCTACCGCCATCGCCTTCTCCTTGGCCGAGCGAGGACCCGGCTTCCACCTCCGCCACACCTTGCCGATAGCGCTATCGCTCTCGACAGCGATGTTCTCCTTCACACTCGGGGTGGGAACCCCAGCGAGATTAGCATTTTTGTTTGTAATCTCTTTGTTTGTACTCGTCATTTTTAGTTTAATAAATAAATAAATAAATACTCCTCCGTGCGTGCGTGCGTGCGTGCGTGCGTGCGTGCGTGCGTGCGTGCGTGCGTGCGTGCGTGCGTGCGTGTGTGCAACCACTGCTCACCTATCTTTTATCCTCCAGCCGCTGCAAATCCAGCGAGTCCCTGTACTCGGGATCCGAGGGCATCGGCCACAGGGCGGCAGTGGCCTCGGGAGTGCCCCCCACGGCAACGTGTACGGTCCCATCCGGTCACCAGCCGGCAGCACACGCGCCGTGGGATTTTCGCAACATGGTGGGGCAGCCCTCGCACGCTGGTTAGGCGGCGACGGGCCCCTGTACTATGTTGCAGCCATAGAATGCCATAACTATGTTTATCTCCTGTACCCTCTGCCGCACCCACGACCGACGCCAGAACCCCGAAGGAACTCACCAGACCCACAACACCCGGAGGCCTCCAGGTGGGCAACGACGTCCGCGGACCCAGACCCGGGAATATTTTTAAACGTCCCGGGGCCCGCGAACGCCGAAACCCATAGCCGGGCGGCCCAGACCCAGAAATACGTTCCGGCGACCCGCCCGGCTCTCCCCCCCTACCCGGGCCAGCATGCTGGCCACGGACTCCTATCCTTCGCGGACCATGCCTCCCCCCTTTTTATTTGGTTTTCTACTTTTCCTTGCATGGCCGCAGAAGGGAAGGAACCCCGCCATCCCCCATCCCGCCGGAGCACCGGCGTGCAATGGATGAGCGATACCATTCCCCATCCCGCCGGAGCACCGGCGTACAATGGATGGGTGATGGGAACGGGGCCCCCCTCCTCCCCTCCCGTGTTTTTCATTCGGGGTTGTCTCCCCTAGGCTGGCGGAGAGGATAAATCCTCTCCTAACGGTCCCAGCCGACCGGGCGTTTGTACTCAGGGTCGCCATCCTCTACCGACACTTAAGAGCCAGCGAGAGAGACACATAGTGCCTCACCCTGGCGGGAGCGCCGGACCCCATGGAACAGGCGTAGTTCCCCATTCTGGGAAGGACGCCCGTTCGGTGTACTCTTGGACCCTGCTCCTCCCTACCGGGCTCTCCCAGCGTCCGAAAACGCTAGACTATCCCAGTAAATCAGCGGAGACAGGGAGCCCTCTCACCGCGACAAGGTGGCACACCCCGAGAGGGCCCCATATAGCACCTAGGAGGGACTAGTGGGGGGTTTTAGCCGGTAGGCCATGGGTGACGTCGCTTCGGCGATATGCGCCCGTGGAATCCGGCACAACCCCACCTCGGGCCCGAGGGGCAGGGAGTCTTTTTGAAGATTTCCCCCACTTAAAAAAAAGGGAAGGAAAAATGGTTGGAGTGATTTTTTTTAGATATTAAAAGAGCGTTCGAGACGGTGGATAGAAAAATATTATTAGAAAAATTATATAACTATGAAATAAGAGGAGCTGTATTAGATTGGTTAAAATCATATCTAAGTAACAGAAAGCAATATGTTAAATTAGGTGATAAGGGCAAGAATGTTATTTCCGGGGCCCCTCAATTTGATAGGTGTATTTGATAGATCTTTCACTGAGAAAAAGAATGCCGCAAACCACAATGCGCTACGATGCATAGTTTTTGAGATATCAATTTATATAATCTATCACATAGTATAATAATATACACAGAATTAGCAGTGACTCCTACGCAACTCTAACACCTGCCCCCCCCCCTTCCTTTCACTCACAACATTTCTTTTCATACTACTCTTTTTGTTTGACGTGTTATTATTATTCAAACGTGTAGTATACAAGTTTAGTGTACACTCGGCAGTGTAGAATTTAGTATCAAAATGTCGCTACCGAAACATCCACGTCTTCATCCAAAATTGGAGAACTTTTCAATCTTTTATTCTTTCACACAACTTACTGAAAATGAAGAGTATGCAACTAAGTTTCTAGAAGAAGTTGGTGTAATTCCTTCAAAAAATTCAGTACCACCTCTACTTATATTGTTTAATACCACCTCTACTTAAACGAGCTCGTAAAGCACGCCACGAACCCATGTGGCACCTCGTTTCGCGCGAAAAGTGTATGCGTGGAGACAGTAGGTTCCGCCCCCCTGCGGAGGGCTCCACTACTTTTAAACTAGACACATAGTGTGCCTTACAAAGTACATATGTGAACTTTTTACGCGTGGAAAGTTGTAAACCCATGTGGCATCTCGTTTCGCGCGAAAAGTGTATGCGTGGAGGCAGTAGGTTACGCCCCCCTGCGGGGGGCTCCACTATTTTTAAACTAGACACATAGTATGCCTTACAAAGTACATGCGTGAAATTTCCATGTGTGGTAAATAGCAAACTCATATAATACCGTACAACAATATTGCTATTATTACATTTAAAAATCGATATCTCGAAAACTATGCATTGTAACGCATTGTGATTTGCGGCATTCTTTTTCTCAGTGAAAGATTTATCAAACACACCTATCAAACTGAGGGGCCCCGGAAATAACATTATCCTCGTGATAAGTTTTCTAGCATAATTGATATTATAAATGGCGTACCACAAGGTTCTGTGCTGAGTGCTCTGTTATTTATTGTGTATATGAACGATTTAGTTCAATTATGTACGAAGAGTAGTAGAATAAAATTATACGCAGATGATACGACAGTATACGTGGAGGGAGAAAGTGGTGAGGAGCTTGAGATGAATATGAATAAGGTGTTTGGTGTTGTCGAGGAATGGTTGAATATGAATTTGCTAAAACTGAATGTGGATAAAACCAATGATTGTTAGAAGCATCCCTTATGAAAATATGCCCTTGAGTGCTCAATGGCGGTCAGTGGGAATGTATGGTTGCCCTACAGTTGCAATGCTAATTATATGGAAAAGTTAATGGAAAATATTGAGTGGCAATAAGATGAATGGAAACGCAATGGCAAGATTCGAATGACAACTTTTTCCATACAGGCGTAATGGAAACTGCTAATGACTTATGAAGGTTAAAACTTGTGTATGGAACTTGCAATGCGAATTATATGGAAAAGTAAATGGAAAATATTGAGTGGCAATAAGATAAATGGAAACGCAATGGCAAGATTTGAATGACAACCTTTTCCATATAAGCGTAATGGAAACTGCCAATGACTCATGAAGGATAAAATTTGTATGGAATTTTTCTACCTTCAGCCAATGTTGTTCAGTGTGAATTGTAATGGAAATTCGTCAATGGTAAATGTGGCGGTTTGCGCCACCGTGGTACATATAGCATCATCATCACGCCTGCGCGGTAACTGTATTACCGGCAGTTCGCATCGACGCCGCCAGGCGTCGCATCGTTTATGCATCCTCTCAAATTCAATGTTCGGCACGGACTGGTATATGTACAAGGCCCCTACGGGACCGAGGCAGATATTTTCAGGCGCTAGTCGCCTAAGGCAAGAGCTCCTATTAGATTGTCCGTTGAACCAAAGGCAATGGGAAATGAAGGCATTTATATTAAAGACAAAATAGTACCATTTATTAAAATGCCATTGAATTTTTATTGTTCCAGGCGCAATGGAAATAAAGGCATTTTTGCCAAAGATAAAAATTTCCACACAAAATCCCATTGGTATTGCCAGTGTTAATACCAATGGCAATACTAATGGCAATACCAATGGCAATACCAACGGCAAAACCAGTGGCAATACCAATAGCAACACCAATGGGATTTTGTGTGGAACTTTTTATCTTTGGCAAAAATGCCTTCATTTTCATTGCGTCTGAAACAATGGGAATTTAATGGCATTTTTTAATGGCAATGAAGGGCACATTTTCATAAGGGATAAGGAAATATTTAAGGGCAAATATTGTACTAAGATGTTTGGATGGTACTGTGATAGAACGTATAGAGATTATGAAATATTTGGGTGTAATTATCGATAGCAAGTTACGTTGGGAAGTGTACTGTGATTATATGCTTAAGAAAATAGGGAAAAAAGTCAGTTTCCTGAATAAAATAGGTAATGATTTATCAATTGTATGCTAGATGTATGGTTTATAAATCAATCATTGCACCACACTTTGATTATTGTTCGACAATTTTAGTTGGTATGGGCATAACACAGCTGGGCAGGCTACAAGTAGCATAGAATCGGGCTATGCGAGTTATACTCCAGTGCGATCGCCGCATCAGGATTGAACAGATGCTACAAGCATTACAATTTATGTCGATAAACCAAAGGGTGGTGTACAATGTATGCATCTTTATATTTAAGATAGTATTAGGTATGTTGCCTAGTCAGTTAAATAAAATAGAAATAGTAGGAAATATAAGTGGGAGGCAAACAAGGCAAGCTGAAAATATTAGAATTCAGTATTGCAGGACGAGAAGCGCACAGAAAAGTCTATATTATGAAGGTGTAAAAATATTCAATGATCTACCGGCGGAATTAAAAACATGTACAACTATAAGATCGTTTAGGCGTTTGTTGAAAGAATATGTTGTGACTAAATTTAAGTAATGTAATGAAATGAGATGCAATGTAAAATAGTTGAGAAAGCTAAATAAAGCTCATCTATCTATCTATCTATCCCTCTCCCTCTCCCTCTCTCCCTCTCTCCCTCCCTCCCTCCCTCCCCCTCTCTCTCTCTCTTGAAAGCTTTCTCTCTCTGTTTTCTTTCTTTTGATCTTTTTCGTTTTCCTTATAACAAGTTTTCACATTAAACCACCAATTAAATCTCAAAATAAACATTTAGGCACATACGTACATACGATAATAAACCTAATAATATTAAAATAATATCAATGTTAACTTATTTTTTTGTGTATGTAATCTCGCACTGTCAAACACAAAACAAACCCAGCACATTGACAAATCATTGACACGACACTTAAGCGAGATAACTAATCAACATCATTAAATATTAATTTAACTTTTTTCGATCATTTCGAGATTCGATACATGCGAGTTGCGAGGCAAGGTCGGGGGAGAAGGCGAGAGAAGAGGGAGGATCTCCAAAAGGAAAGGGACCGGAAGCAGTAAGGAGAAGAAAGGGAAGCACGAGGAGAGAGGGAGAGAGTGGAAGGGAGAGATATATGTGGAGACCAGAGGAGAGAGACGAGCGAGCACGCGTGAATAGCGGTGAGACGAGATGGCGCGGAGGCGAGAGTCGAGGTAGCGCTGGAGGTTGGTGGTGATGAGCCCCGGCTAGGGCCGAGACGGCGCGGGGTGCCGGCCCCTCCAAAAGAGTGGGCTGGCACCACTGTGGGGCGTCGAGGCGCAGCATGGGGGCGTATGGTGCCGGCGGGCACGGCGACGAATGACAGCGACTGTCGCGGCGATGGGAACGCGCGGGCGGACGAGAAGAGAAATAGACGAACGGCGGGTGGCAAGCCTGGAGCGGAGGAATGGCCAACGTTTATTAACAAGGTTTGAGAGCGCATGGTGCAGTCGACAAGTGAGAAGCAGGAGAATAGCGAGAAAGGATTGAGAATGCGAAGGAGGAGAGACGTGGAGGGATATTCAGAAGAACGTAAGTGATAAAGTAGATAGAAGTGTACAGCAGAGAGCGATAGTAAGGAGGGCAGAGGCAAGCACTAACGAGCGGATAGGTTAGGTTTGGTAAAAGGAGGAGAGGAGGAGGATAAACACTAACAGAAGACTCACTAACAGAAGGCTCTATTTAATATAGCGACAGGAAAGGAGAGGATGCCGAGAATAGGACAGAGGATGGAGGAGGCTGAGTGGGCTAAGGAATTCGTGAAGAAACTAAGAGAGGGGCTAGGAATTATGGAGGAAATAAGGCGAGAAGAAAAGGAAATCAGGAAGGAAATGAAGGAGCTAAGAACACACTTGGAAAGGATGGAGAAGAGGCAGACGGAAATGATGCAGAGGAAGGAGAGTGAAGGACGAAGAGAGGGGGAGAAGAAGGAAGTGGACGAGAGCGGTGGACGGAGACGGAAGGAGAGGAAGATAGAGAAGATGGATGGCGAGGAGGGAGGTGTCAGAAGAGGAGAGAGAAGAGAGCAGCGAAGGAGGATGGAGTGAAAAAGGATGGGGAAGAGATTGGTGGGAGAAAGTGGCAGGTGAAGAGGAGGGGAGAAGTGAAGGGAGGAGGGACTGCTACGAAGAGGAGAGTCAAACGGAGGCCAGACGGGGAGAAGAAGAGATGAAGAAAAGGAAGGGATGGGCTGAGAATGAAGCAGAGAGAAGAACGATGAGTGTGGAGGAGGATAAAGGTAGCAGAGGAAAAAGCGAGGTCAGGAAAGACAAAAGAGGGATGGAAGAAAGAGACAAGGAGAAGGAACACGTCGCAGAAAGGAGTAGGCTGTGGCGAATGGTGGAAGAGAGAGAAGAGGAAGTAAGAAGAGGAAGGGAAAGAAAAGAGAGGCGGAACGAAAAGATGAAAGAGGGAAAAGAGAGAGCGGAGAAGAGGAGAAGGAGTCTTATATGGAGGAGAGTGACAGGAGAAGGATCAAAGGAAAGAAGGGAGATGGTGGAGACAATCATGGAAAGGGTGATGGGGAGAGTAATTCCGATAAGGGTTCTGGAGGTGACGGGTGCGGACAAGAAGGAGGTAATGTTTATAGAACTAGAGGAGGAAGAAGATAAGGAAGGCATAATTGGAAAGAGTGAAGAGATATGGAGAAGATGGGAGGTAGGAGTCGACGAGGAGCTAACGATGGAGGAGAGAACTTATAGACACAGGCTGGTGGAAAAAGCGAGGGAAGAAAAAATAAAAGGAAGTTCAGTAGTCTTGACAAATAGGAGGTTATGGATAGACGGGAGGGAAGTGAAATGGGAGGAAGAGGGAGGCAGGTGGAAGAGGATCTGAGGATCAGGTGAGATCGTCCAAAAGCAGGGAGACAGGGGGGTGATGATGCTGAAAGAGGGACGAAGGAGGGAGGAGGATGACTGGGAGAAGGAAAACAAGAAGGACATGAGAGAGTTTAAACCTTGCAAGAGAGAAGTGAGGAAAGAAAAAATGGAGCCAGAAGGAACGGAGGGAAGGAAGTCGAGGAGAGTCTAGCATTAAAGTCGCCAGGGGAAGGGAAGAAGAGATAAGGGATTGGGGGAGGGAAAGGTTGCAGCGACGGAAAGGGAAAGGATATGGAACGAGTAGGGGAGGGAGGGATTGAGAATGTATAAGGCCAAGGGCCAGGTCGGGATAGGAAGAGTGAAATGTACAGGGTACATCCCTTCAAAACGCCAATGTAAGGTTTGGGTACGTTCCATAAAAAGCCCTTTAAGGCTCCTTTGGAGCAAATAAAGTACTCATTGAATTGAAATTGAATACATGCGAGTTTGAATTCATAGCAGAGGATTCGATCGACTATATCGAAATATCCAGGCATTCCTGCTAGTCAGTATACATAAGTGTTATGATTGCAATGTGAATTCGTCTTACGAAGCCAGTGAGAAGTATATAAATATTCGTATAAATATTATTAAATTACTTATTATACATATTTATTTTTTAAATAATTTGTGAGACACATTAATTTTTTTAATATTTGGTGTGCACATTTATTTTTTAATTATTACAGAAGTTTTAATATTTAATTATTCTTGTCGTGCCATGCTTCTGCCTCTTCCTCTTTGTCCTTGATGTCCTTGTCTTCGTCGCAGTCGAGAGCGAGCGAGAAAGCGAGCGAGAGAGACTGTTCGTGTGACTGTAATCTGAACTTTTTGCTGAAATGTCGCCGAAAAAATTAACTTTTTGACATGTGAGATTTCGAGATCTCAGTATTGACTGCACCAATCTTAATCAAACTTGTCGCAATCGAAAGCTCGTATCAACGTTATATTAGAAAACTGTCGTTAGATTTTTGATCGCAGTTTTCTTTCTTAAGGTATTTCATTCGGAAAATCGATCGGCCCGAAAACTCCGGATAAGCTACTTGGTAGCGTCGTCTGCTAACTCTCTTTTTATGTACTTGGCGTCGCGACGCTACCGCGTCGCTTGATTCTAGATATCGTTACATCTTTTTCTTTGCTTAACATAAATGATTTACAATGCAAATCTCAAAATATCGTATAATACGAACTCTGCATCATTATCAGGTGTATCGCTTCAACAACTCGAAAAAGTGTTTTTTTTTTTTTTTTTTTTTTTTTTTTTTTTTTTTTTTTTTTGAAAAAATCTTTTTTTACTTTTATCTACTTAATGATACATCTAATTGTATACGGTGTGACGTGACAAGTTGCGTCCTCCACCCGGGCGGGCTCGGCCGGGGGGAATTCAGGGGTGCGTCCTCGCTTGGCGCGAGGGGAGGGCCATTGCGTATTAATCATTAGTTGTTAAGCTTTCTTTAAGGGGATTGCCGGTGGTGATTTGGAGCATTTTGTAACGACCATGAGTCGCCACGAGGGATAAGACGGAGGCGATCGTCGTGGAGGCAACTGAGGGACGCGGCCGTCGTTCGGATCGTGTCCAGATCTCCCCGCAAGCGCAAGGCCCCGCGCCGCAGTGGGAGAAGCGACCCCACGCTCCATCGCCGCTGCGCTCGAGAGGCGAAGAATCCCGGGGGATGCCAGGACGTGGTGCCACGAAGGCCAGGGCGCCAAGAAACGGCCCAGGGAATGTGCACAGCCCTGTGGCCGACATCCCGAAGGATCGACGGCGAGCGTGACCATGGCCCGGCCAGCCTGGTCCACGCAAAGCCGACTCAATCAATCGCGGCCTGGACAGCCGGATTGAAAGAGGCCGCGCTGAAGCGGGCCTAGTTCCAACCGCGCCGTAGGAAGGAGCGGCGCTGAGCGCAAGGGAGCGCGCTGAGATTGGCGGACGTCTGCGGGCACGTAGGCGCAGGCGCGGGGAGCCGACACGGGCCGTCGTTTCCGCACTGTCGTGCCAGCCAGCAGCGGGAACGCATCTCCCGAATCCCGAAAGGCCCGGATCCGAGAAGACATCGCGCAGTACATGTAAGGTCACCACTCTTGCGTCCCCGCGTGGAAGAGGATTCGCTCGAGGTGCTGGCCCCGTCGCGTAGTAATCACCGCGGATTTGGATGGGATACTTCTTGCCGGAAAACCGAGCGCCGTTAGTTACCTCGCGGTCTACGTACCTCGAGAGGAATAGATTGTGTTCCTGCCGGGGAGCGAATCCACGTAAGTGAGACCACTTAGGCCCTCTCACCGGAAATACCGTCACGGCCGACAGTCGCGTGGCGTGTTCGTTTCGTAGGTTCGCTGGGTTATCGTGATGGGTGTGTCGATCGCCTATTGTAAAGCCGCGGTCGCATAAATTTCGGAAGATCCTCGCCCCGAGTGGCAAAGTATTTTGGATGGCACTCGGGCGAGTAACTGTTGTGTGTGAGTGCTCGGGCTCGTGAGAAAACCGACGAGCGAGTTGTGGGACCGTGGAATCGGCGGGATTGACGCGGGGCCGTGAAATCACCGTCGACACGAGGAGATTGCGGGATTTGGTGTGGACGCCCGCGGAATCGTCCGCGGTTCGAGTCGATTTTGTGCTGGGCGTCGTACGGGGCTCACGTGGGCCCGAGTACCCTCGCGGGCGGGCAAAGCTCGTCGCGATAATTAGCGTTGAGGTGCGTATCGTGGAGGTTATCGGTGTGCGTGTTAACGTCGGGTTATGTAAAGTGCGTATCGTGGAAATTGTCGGTGAGCGTGTTAGCGCCGTGTTGCGTTGTACGCTGGGATAGCGGGAAAAGGCGAGACCGTATGCTCGCGCGTTGTACGATAGCGGGAGGGTTTCGTCCGTCGTGATTGCGCTGCGTCGTATGCGTTGTATGTTAGGGACCGCGGAGAAATTTATGAGTTCAACGAGAAATTATGTTCCAATTGCGTCTTGCGATCGTCAGTGAAATCTTATATTGCCCACGTCTTATTTCCGCGAGATACCCGAGTGTATCTCCCCCCATTATTCTCTACTTGATTATCCTAAATATATGATTCTTGTTTTTATTATTTTCTGTGTGCTTAATTGCGTAACGCCTCCTCTCCGCTCCCCGAAAGGGACTACGCCCTGAGGTATCACGTTAGCCTTGGTGCTCAGGTACGGTACGGTGGTGCGAACAATCGCACCTGGCGCCCATCTTATTGCGAATGTTTAACGACTGTCGGCGGGCCTTCGCCCGCGTTACCTCTGTACCTCCATCGGAAGTAGCGTCTTGAATTAATCCACGATTGCCCTTCCCCGGATAGCGGGGGAAAGAGTGTCGCAACGGAATTTGAAGAAAATCAGTCAAGACCTATTTTTTCACTTCTAAAAAGAGTATCTTATCGATACTCGAATCTATCGAAGTATTGTTGTCACTTTTCCGCGATGCCGATTGGTTCTCTAGTTGCGCTTACTTCATGAGTGGCTGTCATAGCATATTTTGATAGTTTTGTGGTTATAGTATTGTATAATAGTAATAGTAAGTAGGGAATATATGAGAGTTCGAGGCCGGGTGCGCCAAGGGGGGAGCGGGGCGGGGGGAACTCAAGGGCGAGGGGGGCAGGGGAAGGGGGTTTTCCCTCAGGGGGCGGGGGAGGCCACCGGGGACCCTTAGGGGCCCTTAGGAGCCTTCCCCGCTACGGGTCTTGCGAACCCGAGGTACCCGAGCACATCAGCACCGTAACTCCCGTCGACCGCGAGGTCGGCGGGGGCCGGGGAGTCCTTCGGGACTCGCGAGGTAGACGGCCTCTATAAAAGACGCCCGGTCTGGACGGGACCGTGAGGGAAGAGCCTTTGCTCCCCCAACCGTCCCCTCAGGGGTCGGTGGCGGTCTCTGGATGTCCTTTGGGGCATCTGGAGGGCGCCCCCGATACGGGCTTGACGATCCCGGGGTACCCGAGCTCGGGCAGGCTGGGCTCGTTAGGCCGGGAAGCCAACCAGCCTAGGAGAAGAAAAACTCCGAAATAAAACCAACCTTTTTGAACTACATGATGGACAAAAGGAAAAAGTGTAAAGTACCACCCCAGAGTGATCGGACACTCAGGGGTCGGCGGGAGGGGGGTATTGTCCCAGCCCCCCCTCGTCGTCATCGAGCGATGGGCCAGCCATTGGGTCTAAGGCGAGCCCAAGGGTGGAAGATGTGATCGTCTTGGTCGAAAGAATGACCTCCTTGAGGGGGGTCGAGGGTGCAGACAGGATCTATCCTTCCCATCTAGAGGAGGATGTCGAAATGCGTCCTCTCCCCATTAGTGAGGAGAAAGAGGGGCAGGCGGTTAGACGGAGAATGGCATGGACCAGCAGAAGGGCCATTGAGGATAAAGATAGAGGGGAGTGTTATAAGGATTGGGACATGATGAGTGAGCAGGACCGGATCATACATCCGGGAATTATCGGAGAGCTAGTTAGAGAATGTAGGCGGGATCAGCTTCGAGAGAGATTTTACTGGTTTCTCTTCGATAGATTGGTGGTGTGGGAGAGTGAGGAGGACAAAAACAGGAGGGAGGATTCTGTGTACGCCTGCATTATAGAAGAGACGTACATGGAATTAGAGGAGGTACGAGGAGGCGATAAAGAAGCTAAAGGAGGCAAGCGCGCGACTAGCCTCTTTTGAGGCTGAGTCAAGAGGCAGGAAGAGGAAGCTCGCTGACAAGGAGGATAATTGCGTAGCAGAGAGGAAGGATGCTGCTACTCAGGCAGCATCCCCTCATAAGGAAGGGCGAACCATCGCCATTCAGGCGATGGTTCGCACCAAAGATAGGGATAGGACGCTCCCGGGAGGGGGGCGTTTGGGGATCGGGGGCTCGACGGGGGAATGGACTCCCGCGTCGAGGCCCTCGACCGTAAGAAGAGGCCCTGACGAGGGAGGTTCGCTCCCTCGTCAGGGGAATGGGGGTGCTCCTGCCGCTGGAGGGGCTGGTGGGGGGAGCGCCTCTCGAGGTGGGAAAGCTCCCACTGTACCCCCTCCCTCCTTGACGGGTAGGCCGAGGGGGGTGAGGGAGGTGGGAGTGATGGGCGGGGGCGGCGTGGCGCCCGCGGTCCGCGCCTCCGCGGGGCGAGAGCCCCGCGAGGGTGGGGTCGGGGGGGCGTCGCGGATGCCACCGTCCGTAAAGAAGAAGAAGGGGGCCAAGGCTGCGGGCCCGGCTCCCCCGAAGACGGCGGCAGTGACGATCACTGTCCCGGGGGGGACGCCGGCAACGTATGCCGAGGTCCTCAGGACCGCGAAAGAAAGGGTCTCCCTCGCGGACCTAGGAATAGAACGCATCAGCTGCAGGAGGGCGATCACCGGGGGCCTCGTGGTGGAGGTCCCCGGTGAGGACCCTGGGGAGAAGGCCGACCTTCTGGCGCGGCGTGTCGGCGCTGCGCTCGAGGGCACGGGGGTGCGGGTCGCCAGGCCTGTCAGGTGCGCGGGTTTGCGCCTGGCGGGTCTGGATGATTCCGTCACCCCCGGGGAGGTGAAAGCCGCCATCGCCATGGTCGGCGGATGCGGCGAGGGGGACGTCACGGTCGGAGAGATCGTGTGTCCCCCTCGGGGCATGGGGACGATGTGGGCGCGGTGTCCGGTGGGCGCCGCGAACAAGGTGATGAAGGAGGGGATTGGGGTGGGATGGAGCAGCCCGAAGATAGGGCTGCTCCGTGCGCGGCCCCTGAGGTGTTTCAGGTGCCTGGGCGTCGGTCACGTCTGGGCCCTGTGCACCTCCCCGGTGGACCGCAGCGGGTTATGTTACCGCTGCGGTGTTGACGGCCACCGGACCGGCCGTTGTCCGGTGGCAGCTCCGAGATGTCTGCTCTGTGCGGATTTGGGGCTGCCATCCGGGCATCGTGTGGGGGGGGGGTCGGGTGTCCCAACCCCAGTGATACGGGGGCGGCGGGGGAGGGGAGGACTCCGACGAGGTTAGAGGAGTCCGCCCCTTCCGGAAGAAATGCTGTCCCCGCTGGGGGGAGGGGGACGCGATAGCTTGGGAGCATGCTCCCCGGCCGGAGCGTTTCCTCTCCTGACAGTAGGAGGCTAAGGGAGATGGGGGGACGGGGGCCGCTGGTAACTCGGCGGCTCCCCCTCCCCCCTGTGGCCTCCGGCTGAGCTGGACGCGAGAGGCGGGGGATGCCGGGGGTTCGGGCTCCGTGGCAACGCGGGGTTCGGTCCCTCGACGTCTTCCGCGCGCCGGCACTTGTGCTGGCGGGAGGGCGCGGGCCGGCGGGGGCTTGGGGGGGGCACCTACGGAGGCCTCTCCACGAGTGCTCCCGTCGGCCCGCGGGGGGGAGCGGGGCCGGGGCAACTCGACCTCGTTCCTCCGGTTCTAAGGGTGGCGGGCTGGGGGGGGGAGGTTCGGATGGACTTCCTACGAGGGGTCCGTCACTAGCGCTCCCCCTGGTCCGCGGAGGGTGGGGGTCGGGGCCGCGGGTGGCGAGAAACGCTCGTGGGCTCTGACCCCGGCCTGCCCTCCAAGAGGAGGCGCGGGGGGGAGAGGAAGGGAGAGGTTCATTGGCGCACAGTGCAATTGCGCACGTTGCAATTGCGCACAGTACTATTGGACACATAAAGTCGCGCACCGTACGATTAGACACGTTTCAATTGCGCACAGTTCGTTTGGACACATTTCATTGGCGCACAGTTCAATTGGACACCGTTGCTTTTGGACGCAACAAATATTATTAACTTATTTATATAAATAAACGTATGTTGCATTGGACACGGTTCTTTTGCGCACTGTACAATCGCGCACCGTACAATCGCGCACCGTACAATCGCGCACCGTACAATCGCGCACCGTACAATCTGCGCACGTGAATCTCGCTTTGTAAGTTATAATTTATAAAGTAAGACTCACGTGCATGGGGGGGTGCAGGGGGGGCGAAGCCCCCCCCCGCTCACGCTTAAAGCGAAATACATTTCCTACCCGGGCACGCCGAAGGCGTGTCCATGGGGGGGGGGGGTGCGGGGGGGGGGCGAAGCCCCCCCCGCCCACGCATGTACTTTGATATGTTATATAAGACGCCGACCTTACAGGGCTGGCTCTAGGAATCTGGTAGACGTGATTCCGGGTCTTGTTCTCGGGGAAGGTGTCTACGTACTAATTTCGTTTTCCCGAATAGTGGCTTTGACGCCGACCCCATTTTAGCGTGTACTAGGTGTCTGTCAACGCGTACATTATACTTCGTCTTGAAGAAGACGTCTGCGTGACGAATTCTCCTATCGTCGACGCTACATTGACGCCGATCTGACCACAGTGTTTACTAGGTGTCAGATAACCGATTGAGCAGACTTCTCCTCGTGGAAGACGTCGGGATTGTACGGTGCGCGATTGTACGGTGCGCGATTGTACGGTGCGCAATTGTACGGTGCGCGATTGTACGGTGCGCGATTGAACGGTGCGCGATTGTACGGTGCGCAATTGTACGGTGCGCGATTGTACAGTGCGCAAAAGAACCGTGTCCAATGCAACATACGTTTATTTATATAAATAAGTTAATAATATTTGTTGTGTCCAAAAGCAACGGTGTCCAATTGAACTGTGCGCCAATGAAATGTGTCCAAACGAACTGTGCGCAATTGAAACGTGTCTAATCGTACGGTGCGCGACTTTATGTGTCCAATAGTACTGTGCGCAATTGCAACGTGCGCAATTGTACTGTGCGCCAGTGAAGGCTTCTCGAGAGGAACCCATCTCCTTGGAGGTGGTCACTCCTCTCCCTCCCGCCCGGGGGCGGGCGCGCGGTCGGGGAATGCCGCGCGCCCGTGCGAAAGCAATCCCGGAGGGGGGATGGCGGATGGGAGTGATGTTCCCCCATCCGCCACAAGTTAGACGGTCCAACAAGGACACGGCGTGGAAAGGCTCGCGGATGGATTTAATGGTATCCAAGGCCTCCCCTCATAGCGCCGAGAGGGACATCCGGGGGAGTTTTAGTGGGTTGGAGTCCCACATAACCGCCCTCCCCACCCCGGGGGAGGGGGTATGCGTGCGCATTTCTCCCTCGTTATAAAAAAAGGGGGAAGGGGGTTTATCAAGGCGGCGAGCGTGTCGGGGCACGTTCTATAAACAGTTATCATATCGATGTTCGCTCGATAGTATTTATAAACATTGTATAAACATTTATAAACATTGAATAAACATTTATAAACTCAGGAGCTCCGAGGGGGAAGCGGGGAAAGCGGGGCGGGAGGGGGACTCGAGGGCGAGAGGGGTAGGAGAAAGGAGTTTATCAGGGCGGCGAGCGTGTCGGGACACGTTCTATAAACAATTATCATATCGATGTTCGGTCGATAGTATTTATAAACATTGTATAAACATTTGTAAACATTGAATAAACATTTATAAACATTTATAAACATTTATAAACATTTATAAACACTTATAAACATTTATAAACATTTATAAACATTTATAAACATTTATAAATACTTCAGATGCGAGCGCCTATGACAGGTTTTCTTTCTAGGAAAAGTCATTACGTGGGGGGGGGGGGGTGTCCGCGGAGAAGGGGTTGTCATATTATCAAAGCGAGCGCCGATGTCCGGCTGCTTGAATTTTATCGGCAAATATGAACAAAATAGACTTAGATTGCAAGACACTTGCCTCTGCAATGATCTCATCCTTCGAGAACCTTTTAGAAGTTTATACAAGGACGAGCGTCGACGTTCGGCTGCTGTAATTTTATCGACAAATGTAAACGTGATAAAATTTGTCGTTGACGATTTAACCGTCGCGGAGTCCTCTTCATGTTTTTATATAGGAAAAGACGGTGTCGATGACGATTTAACCGTCACAGAGTCCTCTTCATGTCTTTTTTCTAGGAAGAGACGGTGTCGATGACAATTTAACCATCGCGGCGCGGAATATCTCGGCTGTGCGCGGGGTGGCGCGGCATATTGTAAAAACGAGCGCCGATGTCTGGCGCCGATCAGTCTTCGGCTAGCTTTCGCGACGCGAACGTTCATACTCGGGGGTGAAGGTTTTTTGTATCAAGTGGGCGGTATAAAGGAAAAAAGTTTTTTCGTAACAGTGAGCATAAAAAATGGAGATAGACAATCATTTCGATATGGATGTAGATTCATCCCACGAGGATCGTCCGTTGTCACCGGACAGCACTTATAACAGCGATGAAGACAATAACCGTAAAGAAGTTATCAATAAAATAGTGTCGCGTCCGGAAATTTTAGCATTAAATGGACGTACAAAGTTTTGCGCCATTTATTTCTATTATATTGACGGTTCATATATCGTATGTGCTTCGTGTATGATCGCTTATGCAGACACTGAATCTAAGTACATGTATGTTGTTCGAAAGCACATAACCGAGTTGTACGACGTAATAAATGGCCGATATTGCAAAAATTATAGTACTCCATTGTACCAAATATTGCCGTGCAACATGTGTCCGATTTGCACAAAGTGAAAAAAACATTAGCTTTCGCGACGTGAACGTTTTTTCATAACAGTGAGCAAGAAGAAATGGAGCTAGACAATAATCGCCCGTTGTCACCGGACAGTGACTATAAAAGTGATGAAAGCGACGACTTTAAGGAAGTTACCCGCAAGACAGTGCCTCGTTCGGAAATCGTTGCGATGAATTTACGTATGAAACAGATCGTAATATACTTTTATTATTCAACGGGTGGTGCACTTGCACTATGTTCTTCATGCATGATCACTTTGTCAGACAGTAATATCGGGCACATGTATGCTGTCCGAAAACACTTCATTGAGTTACACGATACGATGCATTTCCGCGCCTGCTCAAGTGTCGACAATCATTGTACATGACATTTGCGTGCAACATGTGCTCAATTTGCAGGAAGTAAAAAAACATTATCGCGAGTGGGATATTATATAACGTGTGCAACATGGAATGGCCATGGATAAGTGACCACTATCCTATAGACTCTAGGAACGCTATTTACCGATTAACGATATCGCCGATGCTTTGAAGGACAATGGAGATGTGAGAGAAGAAAGATTGACGGATGTGCAACAAATATCGCCGGTGCAGTTTCTTCGCGATCGCGAACTCGGTATACGCGGAACCAGTGAACGCATCGTCAGACAAGGAATCGTTATCGATACCGAGCCTTCTTATGACTGGACGTCTAACATGAGACGAAAAGTGTATCGACGGCTGTGGGACGATTGCGTTGACGAGAAAGAATCACGTGCAGCTCGCTTGGCCGGTGTTTGTCCATATTACGTTAAGGGGATCCTATAGTGGAAGCCGAACTCCGACGGGATAGCGCCATCATCTAAGCGGAACTAAAAATGTCGATAATATATATCGACATTTCTAACATCCCGTTTCCTACATTATCGATCTATTTCAGACATGTATTGAGAATACATGATACATCGCACACATGCAATGTGTCGACGGCCACGGTATGTCGGTGTGGCACATATGACACCGGTGGCTCTCGTGCCGCACACAAATGCGTGGCGTGTATGTACACGCACCGGCAGGAACGGTGTCCCGCGGCACATACGTGTGTAGACACACGCATACTAATCGTCTGATTTGCGCTAAAGACGCAAAATTAGAGTTTTCGTGTGTATATATATATATATCAAGTACTGAATATGTTCCGTGTATTACTTTTCCTCTTCCTGCTCGCTCAGCTCCGTGCGTCAAGTCACACGTACGATCGCGCTTTGTGCGTATGCGTGTGTTGACATGTTACATAGCGACCGCGAGACAAAAATTCCTGCCGGTGCGTGTACGTGTGCGCTGCGCTAAGAGCACCGCGTGCAACCGAGGCCTGTGACCAGAGTATATATATATATATATATATATATATATATATATATATATATATGTCGTAGGGTGAATTCCAGGACCATTTTATATGTTTACTGGTTAGTTCCAGGACTTTTTGTAACTTTGAGGTCAGGCATGGAAATTTTTTATATCGTGCGTTTATTTCCAGGACTGTCCTGGAAGTACACAAATATATCATTCGATAAATTCCAGGTCTCCTTCTCAGGACTGTCCTGGAAGTATGGAAAATATATAATTCAATAACTTCCAGGACGCGTCCTGGAAGTATGGAAAATATATAATTTGATGAATTCCTGGACTTTCTGTTATTTTAATATACAGTGTGTCTCAAAAGTCCCAGAACAATCAAGCATGGCAATAAAGAAGCACTATCATGAAAAATGTTTTAAATAAAAGGGATTTTAGGGTTTCAAAGGGAGTAATTATTTAGTATAGAGAAACTAGCCCCAACGACCTTGACCTTTATATAATAGTATGATTTTATTGACCGCGTTCAGAAAACACAACTGTTGAACACTCAGTGAGTCTTTAATATGATTAATTCTTGCCTTTGGTTTTTCTCCGAATCTAAGTGTAAGAACCAATCATAATGAGTGCTCACTCAAGTTGCGTCTCCTGAATCATTGTATATGATGAGCCTAGGAAAACGGACAAGCGATTTTTCATTTTCATAAAACACTTATATCTTGACAACCATAAATGATAGAAGGACGATTCAAAAAGCATTTTGTAGATTGCACTTTGCTGTATTGGAATTACATTATTAGCAATTATGTACTTTCGTTTATTAAGATGATAAAGCGCTCGAAATCTTAACGAAATGGTCACCCAGAGATTTTCCATTTTCATTAAACGCTTATATCTTACCAACCGTATAAAATAGAAAAATTATTTAAAAAACAATTATTGGTTTGAAATCTATCGGAATTATTCCAATAAAACGGAGTACGAACTACAATGTCTTTTTTAGGCCGGTATCCATAGTCGGTTCTTATTTTAAAACCGTCTTAAGTAATGTATTAAGATGCTAATACGTTCTGTGATTGGTTCATAACATCTTAAGATCGTACTTAAATATAAGATTCGACTATGAATACCGGCCTTAATCATCTTTCTATCATTTACGGTTGTCGCGATATAAGTATTTTATGTAAGTCGGAAATTATTGGTGTCCAATTTTTACGGCATGCGCGCGCTTTATTGTGTTAAATAATCGGAAGGACGTAATTACCAGTAATATAATCGTGTAATTTCAATAGGGCAGAGTATATGACTGAACAGTCCTTTTTATGATTATAGGACTAGACAGTCCTTTTTGAAACATTTCTGTATCTTCAGTGGTTACCAAGATATTTGCGATAAACAATAGAGAAGACTTTTTGACGCCAAGACTCATAGTCTTGACCTTGTGCGACAGGACTTTTGTGCTGTGCCGTGAAATGGAAGTTCCCAGATAACATGCATGTTGCATAAGATATCTTAAAGATATCTTAAGATATCTTCTATATCTTAAAGATATCTTTGCAACGTCTTGTACAACATGCATGTTATCTAGGTTCAGAGCCGGTACAGGGGTCCATTAATCTGCAAGGGAGAGGAGGATTTATCACACCCGAGATCTTTTAACATTTTAGCGTTGTTTAATAATAAAGACAAGTCGATGGATTAATAATCGTTTCGATTGTTACAAGTATTCATAAGTATTTATTTGCGGATAGGGTTACTAAATAGACAGCGCGGATGGCTGTGACTAGAGTTGATCAAGGAAGAGTTAAGTAAACTAGTGTTCCTTTTGCTGATTGGCTCCGCCATTTCCCGATCTTTAGCGCTTCCGATTCTTTAGTAGGAGTGAGACAAAGCTATAACATACTATATGTATATTAGTCCGCCATTTATAGACAAGAAGTTAG
Organism: Temnothorax rugatulus; assembly: GCA_035220575.1. Lineage (NCBI taxonomy): Eukaryota > Metazoa > Arthropoda > Insecta > Hymenoptera > Formicidae > Temnothorax > Temnothorax rugatulus. The sequence goes on along the minus strand of JASTWL010000668.1, from coordinate 14,258 downwards.
TAGAAGTGAAACAAAGCTATAACGGTGTCCTAACTATTCCTTGACCAACTCCAGCTGTGACTAGAATCCTAAATAATAAGAGAAGCACAATCCTTACCCCTTCCATGATTTTCGTTGGACCCGCAGCTAATTGCTTGTAAACAAAGGAAGCTTTCCAACAAGCGACACAAGTCGACACAAGTATCATTTTTGTCTTTGTTACTCATTGCCAAAAAAAAAAGATAGAACAACGTTTTTATCGACTTGTGTCGCTTGCTGGAAAACTTCCAAAGTAACCTCTGTGAATACGTTACTTTGCACACTGCCCGTCAACGATTCCTTTCCTGAGGTAAGGAGGGAACATAGAAGCCTAGAGACGCTATTGGTTACTTCTACTAAAGTCACCAGAACTTCTGTGTTTCCAGGGAAGAAATCGTTAACGGGCAGTGCACACGAAATCAGCTGCGGGCTCAAAACTCTCGGTTTTGATTGGTGGTCGCGGTCAGCCAATCAACATGGGTTGCGCTTCTCTTATTATTTAGGACTCTAAGATCAGTATTCATAATCAGATCTTATTTCAAGACCGTCTGAAGTAATATCTTAGAAGTAATATCTTAAGATGCTAATACGGCTCTATGGCTGGTATTCATAGTCTTCAAGATCGTCTTAAGTAATGTCTTAAGACGCTAATATGGCTCTGTGATTGGTTCATGACATCTTAAGATTGAACTTAAGACGGTCTTAAATAACTATGAATACCGGCCTATGATTGGTTAATGACATCTTAAGATTGCATTTAAGATGGTTTTAAATACAAGAACCGACTATGGCCGGTATTCATAGTCAGATCTTATATTTAAGACCGTCTTAAGTACAATCTTAAGATGTTATGAACCAATCACAGAGCCGTTTTGGCATCTTAAGACATTACTTAAGACGGTCTTGAAATAAGATCAGACTATGAATACCGGCCTATGAATACCAGCCTAGGTCAAACTATAGTCCTAAATTAGTAGAGAGACGCGAACTTGTTTCTCCTTTTAATTGGACGGTTATAAACCAATAGACAGCAGGACGAGCACAAAATAGCTGCCTTGGCGGCAAGGTGGGGGTACAGTCCTAGTAGATTAATATCGAACGGGTCTCGCGCAGGTCTCCGTCCACAGAACGTTCATTTACATGTACGATACGTCACGCCCTATGGACTTTACCCCCACTTTGCCCGCCTATGCGCAGAACCACTCTCAATCTCTCGCTGAACGGAGTATAGGACTCTAGGTTAAATGATGTTTTTTGGCGCCAAGGCTGCATTCCGATATTTACTGTCAGTACTGCAAATCTATACTTTACGTTACGTATACTATAGATTTTCAGTACTGAAAGTTGCTGACAGTGAATATCGGAATGCAGCCAGAATCTTCCGCAAGGTTAATCAAACAGTACTAAGCTTTTAGTAACTTTACAGAAACGTATTAAACACTGTCAAAGAATGATAAATATTGTTTTAAAAAAGTCAAAATCTTGTAAAACAATGTCCCAAAAACTAAAATACAAAATACAAATGAGTACAACTCTTAAGCAATTGTAAACGGTACTTAACACATATTCTTCTTGTAACTTTACATAAACGTATTAAACAGTGTCAAAGAATGTAAAATATTATTTAAAAATGACAAAATCTTGTTAAACAATACCCTAAAATACACAATAGAAATGAGGAAAACACTAACGCAATTGTAAACGGTGTTAAATTTCTAGTAACTTTTTAGAAACGTATTAAACACTGTGTCAAAGAATATTAAATATTGTGTATACTATATGTGTATACTATATGTGTAATACTATAAGTGAGAGTGAGACAAAGTTATCATCGGTCGCCATATGCTTCAGTCAAGAAGTTAGTTGAAGTGAGACAAAGCGGTGTTCAAACTCTGATTATAGAGTAGTAGTAGTAGTAGTATAGTAAGCGGGTGGTTCCACTTGGGCCCCCGACGGTACCTAGATCCCAATAATCTTTTGTACCTCCCACTCTTTATTTGCTAGGTGTTTTGGGGCCAGCCCTTAGCCTAGTCCAGGTTTATCAGGTCTGTCACCCTAGCACTTTTTTTCCAAATCCTGGTGTCTTTAGGTACTTTAGTCCCAAGCTCAAATCCTGGTGTCTTTAAGTACTTTAGTCCCAAGCTTTTGGGGGTCTTAATTAATTGCCTACGATGTCACCGTTTCTCCGCACGGGCCCCACTCAGCGGGGCGCAGTCTGAAATATACTGGTGGAAAAAATTCCTGTGATCAGGTGGACTCGAACCCAGTACCTCGGGGTTATGAGTCTGGCGCTTTATCACTAGACCACACTGCGCCCCTTGATTATAGGAACTCTACGGAAAAAACTAGCTGCGTTTGGAATGACGGGTACCGGCGGCGCGCATTTATCCCGTCTAGTCATCGACCGAGTCAGCCGCATACGCTACCTCGTCGACACGGGAGTTGACGTTCTTTTCAATGTATCAACTAAAGGAAAAATCTCGGTGAGTGGATTTAAATTACACGCTGCTAACCACACACCTGTTACAATCTATAGAACCAACTAGTCAAAGTTGATCTAGGTTTACGAAGAAAGATGCATAAACAATATCGACATGCCAGTGATTGTCACAACAGAACAACTTGCTCATGAGCAAGAAAATGATGAAGAGCTGAAAGAAATACTTCAAAACACATTCATTACGATTTAAACGACTTTGTTTGGATAAGACGGACACTACCATCTAGTGCGACGTGTCTTAGGAGGAAGTACGACCTCGAACCTTACGGAAACAAATTTCGATACTACACATGGTTTGGCACATCCCAGCGGACGCGCGACTAAGGTCGGTTCTACAATCAGTTGTATGTCGTAGTCGGATGTCGGAACCCAGCCGATTGTCCAATAAGAGAATTCTTTTTCGAAAACGATTTTCCTCACTGGACCATCGGTCGTAACGTATTCCGACATCCGACTTCGACATACTGATTGTAGAACCGGCCTAAGCGTATGATAAGCTAACGATCTATCTGGCTGGAAATGAACGAGGATATCATCGAATGGGCTTTGGCTATTTCTAACTGTCCCCCTTAGAAAGAAATGAAGAGTGAGTTTCCGAAACGCATCCAATTTTGAGGACCAGACAATAATGACGCCGTTTATACAGAGTTATCGCTATTGCGTCTTCATGATCGATAGATTCACAAGATGGTCGGAGGTAGTACCAATAAAAGACACAACCGCTGATGCAGTCATCCAAGCCTTCTTCAACGGATGGTTTGGTGCACCAAAAACCATCATAACAAATCAAAGTACGCAATTTGAATTTCTATTATTTAACGCATAACCAATCTAATTGGCAGCCAACGTACAAGAACATCTTTATACCATCCCGCTTCGACAGGATGCTGGAATGGTGACATCATTCGCTGAAAGCAGCAATTCGCTGTCACGAATTAAGAAATTTATCGCTAAACAACGAGTGTTCACTCACAATACCCTGTATACGTGCACCCTTGTCTTCTTACGGATAGATAGAATAAGAAGATCTTTGGAGACGGCATACGAAGGCTCTTATGAAATAATTCAGCGATTAACTGATCGTTTGTTTCAAGTCAGAATGGATACTTTCCAGTTAACAACACAAGCGTCGCTCTATTTTTGTTGTTCACTAGATGTTGAAAAAAAAAAACAGAATGACGCTTGTCTCGACTTGAGTCGCCAAATGAAAAACACCCAATTTGAGGTAGTCGATGTTTCGGTGGAACGCCCAAAACCTTCATTCATCGAAGTACAAGAGTACGAAGCAGCAGATGACCCACCAGCATATCAAGGGTCGGTGGACATCCAGGCTCCGAATTTGAGAAGTTTCCCCAATAAAAAAGTGACCTTTGCAACTCATTCATAGGCTAACACTGAGTCACTCGGGGGGAGCGCTGTGACGACCTATCCTAGGAAAATCTCGGAGCCAATTACGATTGACACAAGCGCCATACGGAGATACCGTTGGCGGTTCAATAGACATAGTTCTCGTTGAGTTACGCAGAGAGAAACATGCACGAGTTCTGTACTGTTCACAATAAAAATATGATATTTTTTTAACACTAAATATTCGCGTAGATTTATTAACAACCACCATAAGTCTCTCATGTAAAGAAATGACATTTCTCATCAAAGTATCTTTTTTTACTATTAACGGTATAACTAAAGATAGAAGGATTTAAATAGGTACCTATTCCTCATTCATTTTAAGATAATTATGCCAGTCTTAGGATAAAATTTTAGCTCATTTAGCATATTCCTATATGAGTAACGTTCTCTTTTTTCAACCACTCTTTGCACTAAATCCTCTATAAATCCTCGCTAAATCCTTGCACTAATTCCTCGCGCTGCCCTAAGCCCTAAGCTCTAAGCCCGAAGCGAGTTGGTCAACTTCCATCTTTAAAAGCTTAGGGCTTGAGGCTTAGAACCTACGTAATTTCTCTCTAAAACAAAGACTAGGGCTTAAGCACCTATTGTAGATGTGGACTAAAAGTAGTGAATACTGATCTGTGTGTTTCTGCTGTACATCTGCACTAGTGCAATAAAACGAGTAAACCGTGATGGCTCTTGCACATGGTAATGCTTGTTGCGTGGAAGTTGGCGTCATATGGCTTTGGCCCACAGGACGTGGCGACGCGGCAATGCGGTAACCAATTACCGTCTTGCCTTTCCGTTCTACTTCCAAAAGTAGTACGGAAAGGCAGATAATGATTGGTGCCGCGTTACCGCACCGCGTCCTGCCAATAGCCAACCAAATCTTCCGCCGCGCGAAAGAAGTTAAACTCCATCCAACTTTGATTGGCTATCGCGTCACTTCTTGCCGCGCGGCAAGCATTGCCGCGTCCCGTATGCAGAAGCCATAACTGTGTGTGTTCCCACTTTGAGTTCTGGTTGGTTCCGCAATTTTTTGGGCAGACCCAATGAAAAGAGATCTACGAGTTGGCCGGACTCTGTATTCTAGGGACTCTAGCTTATATGACTAGACAGCGCATCGGGTAAACTTCTTATGTAATAATTGACTACGTTTACATGGCTTCTAACTTCAATTTAGTAACGCTGATGTTATGACTCCTACTTAAGGTGAGTTGCGTTTATACGTTCAGTCTTATCTTATCCCCACCAAACTGAAATAGCTTAACAACTTTCGAATGAAATAAGTCAAGAATTTCCATTAGTACTAATATAAAATATGAAAAATTAGATGATTGCTTGTGGTAGGTTTGTGGTCTGAAAGAATGTAAACAAGTTAAAAAAACGAAGTGAACTTTTAAGTTATAAAATTTGGAAATCATTAAATATTTATTTGTCAAGTAAAGTGTAATATATAATTAACAAGTAAAATTGAAATAGGTTGTTATCAATTTTGGAAACAATTAATCAGGGAGAACATGGAAAGCGTTTGTTCGTTTGTTGCCGTAGACTTGACAACTGTAGAAAACATGATCATGCAATGGTCATTTAATAATCATTTAATTTTTACGGTTGGCATTATCGTTACGTTGCGACCGTTTACACGTCCTTTTTACGTCGATGTAGTAACCCTAAGGCCCGGTTTACAATGGATGTCGTAACTGTCGCAAGTCGTGAGTAGTAAGAAATTTACCAATCATTAGTTGATTATTCTCCTCAAGTTCGACTGTGATTGCTCAATTTCTTACGACTCACGACTTACGACAGTTACGACACCCATTGTACACCGGACCTAAGCCTCTTCATCAAATGACTTTGACTACATCGATGTAATAACTTCCTCGTAAAAGAGCGTTTACACGATATTTAACGTTATTAGTTATAACATCGATGTTATAACTTCGGCTTAAATCGGGCCGTGTAAACGTAGTCAATGTAGTCATGTGTGGTCATCTGGCAGACATAAAAGTATGTACTAAATCCAAAAATGGAGTGCGTTCTGGCGAGACATCACTACTGAAGCGCTACCGTAACACTACATAAGATAGCTAATAATCAGTAACGCTAACTATAGCGCTACAAAATATAGCAAAAAAGCTTGTAAAAGCTGTAGCGCTATAGTAGCGGTATCTTGACGGAACGCACTTATTGATAAATCCTGTATTCTTTTTGTACAGCTTTTACTTAAATATAGGTCCTGGAAATTACCAGTTTATTAAAATGGCCTGGAAGTTATCAGTATATTAAAAGACCTGGAAATCACCAGTATATTAAAAAGACCTGGAAATCACCAGTATATTAAAAAGACCTGGAAAAAACCATTGCATATAAAATTCTATTTATTTCATGATATATCGTATACATAATAAAATAACCTTTTGTAAGCGTTATACATTTGCTTTGTAAATGCAGTTCAACTATTAAAAAAATATGGACCTGGAACATACCTCACGACATATATATATATATATATATATATATATATACTCTGGAAGAATATTCAATGCAATGTACGGAAAAATGGACATTTATTTTTTGCCAATTCTTAGTATATGCGTATACATTATACATATGCTTTACACTTTCGACACTGCATATATATGTACATATTCAGTACTTGATATACGTGTGTATGCGTGTGTGTATGTGTGTGTACATATATATATACACACACATACCCTATGTATATCAAGTACTGAATACGTTCCGTATACAACTTTTCCCTCTCCCTGCTCGCTCGGCTCCGTGCGTCAAGTCACACGTACGATCGCGCTTTGTGCGTATGCGTGTGTTGACATGTTACATAGCGACCGCGAGACAAAAATTCCTGCCGGTGCGTGTACGTGTGCGCTGCGCTAAGAGCACCGCGTGCAACCGAGGCCTGTGACCAGAGTATATACGTATACATTATACATATGCTTTACACTTCCGACATTACATATATATATATATATATATATATATATGTAATGTCGGAAGTGTAAAGCATATGTATAATGTATACGTATATACTCTGGTCACAGGCCTCGGTTATATATATATATATATACATATTCAGTACTTGTCAAGAGACACGGTAAGTCAAGTACGCGCGGAGCGAGATACATATACGCGTGTGTGTGGTGTACGCATACACACACACACACACACATATACAACTTATGTTTATAAATTTGTTTTTACAAATTTTTTAAAAATCAGTCAGTACCGTCATAACAGACGCTTCTGGCATTTTTATTCTAATCAGTACCGTCCGAATAGACGCGACATTATTTACCAGTACCGTCTCGAGAGACGCTCTTATTTTCATTGAAACCATTACAATCAAACAGATGCTTCTGTATTTATTTCTAATTACTTTTTACATGCAACCAGTACCGTCGGATTAGATGCTTCTGTATATTTATACATATAAACCAGTCCCGTCAAGTATACGCTTCTGGAAATTGTTTTCAATTGCTACTTTACTGCACCAGTACGTCAGAGAGACGCTTTCTGCATACTTTAAACTACTATTTCACATGCAGTCAATGCACCAATACCGTCAGATAGACGCATCTGGCATTATATTATTACAATTATTGGGTTTCTTCGATGGACCACCCCTCCGATTGACATCGATAATAATATCTAGATATTGTGACAAAAATCACCTGCAAAACTCCATGCCATCGTAGGGCCCATTCGGAAGTAAAGGCCATTATTAGTGCTATAACTGCAGAGCTAACCTTGTACACAGTTTTCGTTCACAGCACAATAAGTATATTTCGAAGCACAAAATGTATCGAACTCATAAGCACGTTTATCGTGACGGAATCGTTCCGTCCACTGAGATTGTTACGCGCTCGATTCGTTATCCGGCAACACCGCAACGCTGCGGCCAAGTTCGGCTGCGCGCCGAGCGGCGCGAGCGACACGAGAGAACATCATTCCCTCCTTCTCGCTCTGACTCATTGTCAGCTGATACGATCGGGGCTGCTATATCCTCAGGTGCTCTATTTTTACGTATCCTAATTTTTAATATTTATTGCAGGAATCTTCTTGTGTGTGTGTATATATAAATATATATATATATATATATATATATATATACGTACCCATATACGTACAGAAATTTTCCTGTAATGAATAAAATATTAGGATACGACGGATACAAATGTGGGCTAGCTGGAGTAGCGGCCTCAATCGCATCAGCTGACAATGAGTTAGAGCGAGAAGAGGGATGATATTCTCTCTTTCGCTCGCTCGCTCGGCGCGCCGAACTTGGCCGCAGCTAGTGTTGTCGGACTCGGTAGTATGCGGTAGCGTGTGAAGATTAAAGTAATAATTTTGTACAAAATTTCCTGCCGGTGCATGTACGTATGCGCTAAAGCACCGCGTGCAACCGAGACCCAACCGAGTGTGTATATATATATGTATATATGTATAGATATATATATGTATATATGTATATATGTATATGTATATGTAAATGTATATGTACATGTACTTGTACATGTACTGTACATGTATATGTTATATGTATATGTATATATGATATATTTATAATATGTATATAGTTATATGCGTATATATACACATACACACATACTGTGGAAGAATATTCAATGTAATGTTACAGAGATAAATGGAAATTTATTTTTTGCCAATTCCTAGTATATGCGTATACATTATACATGGCTTCACTTCCAACATGGCATATATATGTACATATTCAGTACTTGATATACATATCTGTGTGGGTGTGTGTGTGTGTTTGTACACACACATATATGTATATCACTTACTGGATATGTTCCGTGTACTACTTTTTCTCCTCCCTGCTCGCTCAGCTCCGTGCTTCAAGTCGTACGATACGCGCTTCATGTGCATGCGTGTGTTATTTATTGACCGAAAGTATATATATATACATTTTTATTATATATTATATATGTATGTTTGTATATTTATACATAAAGTAATAAAATATATTTACAGTACATTTTTTCTCAAGTATAAAACAATATTACAAAATCAAATTATGTGAATATTGAGAATATAAAATAGCCCCTCCAACGCCCATTTCCGTGAGAACGCAACCAATATCTTTTCGTCTCTCCGATTTTATTTACAAATGATCATCATCATCTCAGTCCTATTACTCATGTCTGAGCGTGTGACTTCTCTTCATATACATGTGTTGCGCACATGGATTTACACATTGTATATGGGACCTACAGTTTTTAACGCCGATTCCGAACGTTCTATTTTTTTTAGAGAAGTTCTCTTGGCAAGACATACTCTCGGTGGTTTGCCATTGCTTTCCGAGAGGAGAACGAGCGAATACAGTTTTTCTAGCTCTACCGGGAATCGAACCCGGACCTTTGGCCAATAGACCAGTGCGCTGTCTACTAGGCCACGCTCGTCCATTACAAATGATACATTTGCATAAATCAGCACCGTTATAACAGACGCTTTTGCATTAATTTGGTCAGTACCGTCAGAATAGACGTATCTGATTTTTATTATAATCAGTACCGTCCGAATAGACGCTTCTGACATTCATTTTTTTTTTTTTATTTTATTTTTATTTTTAATTGTTTTATTTATTTTTTTTATTTTTTAAATTTTAATTTTTTAATTTTTTTTTATTTTCTCCAGGTATGTTTCGATATATTCAAATATCTTCAAAATGTATGTACATTATTCTAAATGAGCGTACGTAACTTTCTAATAATATATACATCGTACGTTTTTTATCGTCTTGGGAAAGGCAACAGCTTATTTCCCTCTAAATTTATAAAGTGTCGTTCTCAGCCTTATGTCCTTGGAATATTTTTCATCACAAGGATTTGCCTCTTAAGGCTACAGTTGTGGCAAAAGCTGCGGCGTAAATTCCACAACATACCATCTGGTGTGAGTCAACTTTTTCGAAAATAAATTCCTTGCTAACTTTCGGTAACGATTGTATGTAATTTTCTCTTTGGCTACCAACTTATCGTATGTACAGCCAGGTATACTGTCATACACGTGAAGTTTAGTGCCGTCAAAAAATATACATCGCCAATGATCAGTGCAATTTCCTCCAATATTTTGTAAGCTTTGTCACTATGACTAGCTTCAATTATATGGGGACACTCTAATATTGCACCTTTGAGTTTCGAAATGAGAAGTTTCTCTTATAACGCGTAAAGTCGATCTAACGATCCGTCGTTTAGTTTATTGTATATAGGCAAGACATCTTTTTTAACCTCTAGATTAGAAGCAACAATCTGATCTGAGAATTTGTCTATGATTTGCCTTATCGTATTCAGTTATATTCCGCTTGTCTGTATAACTGACAATAACGCAATCATCTTGCTCTATATTTTGAACTGCAGCAGTAGTAATTGCTGATTCCGTCAGCAAATGTCAGACGTTCTTCTTTTGCCACTAATGACATTTTCGCTCTCTACTGCATCTGCATAAATATCTTTTCGACTATTTATTTTTTTAGCTGCTTCTTCTTTTGCTTCTATAATATATCTCGGATCCTTATTGGCATGTGCCTGTTATGGCGACTGTCCAAGATTTCCGGAAGCATGCATTCGTGTTAGAAGCGTTTTAAGAAAGGCAGCATATTAGTTTCCCAAAAAGCATCGTCTCTATTTACACCACTGTTTTATGCTTTTCGGTGTCCATACGGCAAAAACGCACTTGAATTTGATAAAAAAATCGATGATTTTGATTTATTTATCTGGTTCTTTTTATCAAAGATACCTTTCAAGGTGGGTAATGTCTTTATGGCTTCTTCCACTGTTAAATGTTCAGCCGACATAGGACATTTAATCTCCACCAGACCATTTTCGTCAATGAGTCCATCAGGAGAAGCACCCAAGAGGATTTTCACGATCGATAAATAATCCGCAAGTTTATATTTGTTTATTGAGTTTTGCGGCTAACTCTTTCTCGCAATCTCTTCTCGATTGCGCCCATATATCATAGCTGCAGTATCAATGCACGGAGGAAACAAATGTTTTTTACCGTTGTTGCGCAAGACGTGTCGGTCTCATACGACATACGATTCCAAATTGGATGCCGTCAACATTTCACGTCTCAGTGATAACCACAGCTCAGATTCCCTTGATCTATCGTATCCCGTTCAATCTGCTTCCAGTTTCTTCCATTTTCGGACAACTTCTCTAAATGATTTGGCGAAGTTGTTCAAATACATCATCCGGAAGATCTGGTTTTTGCGATTGTGGGCCATAATGGTGATCTGTTCCTGATTCTGGCTTGAATTTCTTCGCCTTCTATCTATTTGTCGAGATTCTTTGGTTCTCGCAACTTTTATTTGCCGTCGCGTCTCCAGTTTTCGACAACAGGAGGAACTGTTTTTCCCAAGCCTTTATGCAGTTCTGTGAGGACTTGCTGCGTATTATATTGCAGAACTGCTCCCGCAATTCTAGCATTGTAAGAGCCTCGTTTGCCAAAATTAATGCGCTTTCCACCATTTCTTTGCAGATTATCGAGGTAAAACGATTCTGCAGGTTATTCGTCGATTGAACAGCAAGCTTTCGGCATGACCGCTTAGATACATCATAGCACTCTCCATTTTTGATACAAACCGTGCGTTTCAGATACGGTACGAGGTTTTTCTTCGTTTCACAGTCGCATTTACGACCGCGTTCTTTACACCGTTATGCTCACCAAATAATGGCTAAGAATGTTCAATATATCTTTTCTCAATTCCATAGCCTCAAATGATGAGGTTGGTTTTCTTCCATTCGTGAAGAAACCAGGTCCATTACCTCTTTTCGTATTGGTAAAATGTTACGCTTTATCACCTTTCTAAGCTGTACAAACCACGCTTTTGTTGCGTTTTGGTTGTGTTGTTTTTCAGCCACGTTTTGTATTTCCTGCACAGATTACGAAGCAGATGATTGGTACATTCTACTTTTTTTACCGTTATCTTCATTTCGCGATATGGATTATTGGCAGTATAGATTGATATACTTACTGTCGCCATCGGCGATAACTTTTTATATATCCCATGCATTTCGAGGCTACAGTTAAAACCTTCCGCAATGGCATCGCTCTCCATTCTTGTGGAGCTTGCGTTGCGATCAAAATTTTGTAGCATTTATGAGCTTTCGGTTCACAATTTTTCCGCTTCGCTATGTCGCATATCGTGCAATTTTGTTGCGGACGCCAGAGAAGAACTTGCTTTGTGCGCTCACCGATTATGGCACCTACACGGAAAATGAATCGTAGGCTTTGCCGTACGATCTTTTCATCCAACTGCCATCCGCAACAACTGTTATACGGAATGCCATTTATTGTTTCATTTTTTTCTATGGCGAGTTGTTTTTTAATCTCGCCTGCCTTTTTCATATTTTGCATGGCCGTTTGTTCAAAATCATCGACTAAATTATCGCGATATTTTATGTATGTCACTTCAGTCATGCAAGGAATGTTCATGGCTGCACATTGCTCTTCTAGCTGAGCATAACCAGTTCCAACTGTGACTGTTCCAGCTACAGCAGCTGTATTAATGTCTAATAATTCTTCGGATTTGTTGGGTTCCGACCAAATACTGTTTCAAAGTGGCACATTCGACATTTGAAGAAGAATTGCGTGAGGATCCATGGCGACGAGAATTTACGAGTATCCAATCTTTAAATAGGCACTCTATTCTCGCGCATGATCATCAAATTTCTATGCATTTCTTTCAAGAAAAAAGAAATGTCCATAATGCGACGACCTTCAGGCTCATGCTCTTGGATACGACCTATATCCACGCCTTTTATGTCGATGACAAGAGTATCGTCATTTTCGCAATATTGGACATTTTCGTACATACTCTGGGGATTTTAACGTTATATCTCGGCACGTTTCTTGGGTACAAAGCTCTACATCCATCGTGCTGGGAGTAATCAGTGATTCTACTGATTTCCGACATTGCGACAACCTTCAGGCTCATGCTCTTGGATACGATCTATATCCCAGCCTTTATTATCGATGACAAGGTCATAATCATCAAGGTCATCGCACTTTTCGACATGCACATACCTTTATTTTCTTGCGACGGACACTGCGTTACTCGGTATTGTTTGAATCCATCATCCCATCGGGCAACGTTACCATTGATTCCCGGAAATTGATGGATTCGTTGTTACCTGCCGCATTTGTGTGTCATTTTCTTGACGCCTTTTTAGAGCCTGTCGCCTGCAAAAAAATAAAAATATTAATATATGAAACAACACTTGAGAGAAAATTGGTGTAGCCGAAAATAATGTTGAGTCGATATGAAATAAGTTTAAAAGAATAGTGTAAATATAACAGCATCCTTTGTTTATTTTTTTTTTTATAAAACTAAGTTATATAAACAATATAGTAAAATAGTCGCTTTCAGCATTTATATTAGTACAGGTAACTAGCCTGTGTCAAATAGATGCCTTTGACATTTATATTGTTATTATTAGTAGCCAGATAATCACAACATATGCTTTTGTCATTTTTAAACTAGTGCCGTCAGAATAGACGCATCTGCTTCTGTATTACAAAATTATTACTAATATTATCCATAATTTTGATTGTAAATGCCAGTACCGTTGTGACCGGACAGTAGGTTTTGGACGGTTAGTGGTTGATATTACTATTCCCTTTCACGGTCGCCACTCGGTTTGACCTATGTTCACCGAAAGGTAAGTATCTGTTTCCGAATGTGTCAAACTATACTAATCTCCTTTATTTTCAGGTTCCCGTCGCCGTGGATCATCCCCGTCGCTCTCCGCTGGATTATCGCTTATTGTCGCCTACCAGGATCAACGGGGACTCTGCCGGATAATCGTCGTTGGACAGGTAAGCTAAAGGTAAGTAACTTGACACTCATTCGTTTATTTATAACAATGCTGAATTATTTATTCATATTTCTCATCAAATGCCGTTATGGTTCACAATTGCGCTTCATCTGTCAGAAGACTGACTCGTTGGTATCGCCGCTGGGGTATGTACCCGAACTCGCCGCAAAATTGCTAAATCCCGATAAACCTCGACGGATGCCGTTTATTCACGTCGCACTTCTCTCCTAGGCGCCGGTCGGTTGCTCGGGTTCCCGTCTGCTCGATTTTCTCGGCGACTCTCCCCGCCAGGTCGAGTATCGCCAGGAATTTCGTGCTTCCGCCACGCAATGGACGGCCGCGTTTCTGCGACCTCTCGGCATCGAGAATCATCTGATGGTGGATCTGGTTTAGCATTGCGGCTGCAGCGTCGCTCGCCTCTTCTTCTATGTCCGGCGGCGGCTCTCGTGAAGCTACACTTTGTCCGCGGTCCGCACATTACAGTCATT